>JAKVQX010000371.1:0-19025 GCA_030463015.1 Geotrichum citri-aurantii
TCATGACAACGTAGAAGTCCATACCGTAAATACCGATATTGGGGTCGTACTTGATGCCCAAATCAATGTGCTCGTTGATACCGAAACCGAAGTTACCGGTCTCAGAGAAGTTTCTCTCTCTGAGCTCGTACTCCTTGACCTTAAGACCACGCTCAAGAATCTCCTCAGCCTTGGGGCCACGGACAGTAACGTGGACAGAGATCTTCTCGTTTCTTCTGATGCTGAAGGTTCTGACGGTGTATCTAGCCTTGGAGTAGACGGGAGTCTGACCAGAAAGCTGCTCAAGAACCTTGGCGGCACGGGTGAGTCTATCACCGGACTCACCGACACAGATGTTGAGGGTAAGCTTCTCAATGCGCAGCTCACGCATGGGGTTGGCACTCTTGTCACTCTGTAAAACACTAGTTAGAATAATGAACATCTTCAACACAATTCCGAAAGAAAGCAAAGCAGCAATAATATTTTAAGCTCTGACCGAGACATGCAAAAAAAAAAACCATAATCATTCCGTCATTGAAAACTCCAACACATCGCGTCAATATCGATATTATAACACACAAAAAAACAAAAAGATAGAGTCGCTATTTTTGGCCTCGCAATCAACTAGACTCAAGTCGTAGATTTCAAATTCGAATTTAATTTAACAAATGCGCTAACTTTCCGGTTCTCATTTTCATTATTCGACATGATTCGACCTAGAGCCCTAACCAAAACCAAGCTTTTTTTCATAATTTTTTTTCGATATTGGTCTCAAATCTTTGTAATATTATGCTGATTTGCTTGCTAGAAATTTTGTCATGTACTCACCATTTTTAATATAGTTAGATATATACGTGTGGGTGTATAAAAGAAGAAGGGGAAGGAAGAAGAAAAAAGATACAAAAAAACCTGAAAATTTTTTTTGTTGTCCTTGAAAATTTCCTACCACTGCTGGAAAAAAAAAAAAAAAAAGGGTAGAAAACGAAGCCTATACAATGGCACATGTTTACTATAATTTATCATAATTTATCATAAATTAATTTTTATTAATGTAATTTATTATGAATCTCCCACTAAATTTAACCTTCAATGAAAGCCTGTAAGGTAAATTTCTTTTTTTTGAGTGTTGAGCAGCTTGATATGTACAAAATAGGAAACTCCACAGTAAATATGAGAATGACAGCAAAATAGAAAAACTAATTAGGGCTTTAACCTAACCATTCTTTCTGGAGCGCTTATTATTTTTAAAACCATCGCGGTTCGCGTCGATTCGCGTTTTAAGAAACCAGTTTTACACACCTCCCACCTTTTAGTGATAGGCATTGCGTCTGTATTACAGTAAATCATTATCATATTCATTCCTTTTGCTCTGAGTTGGTCATATACATCTATTAGATCACTTCTCAAAGGCCTTCTTGTTGAGCTCAGCAACCTCCTCGAACTTCTCCTTGAAAGCATTGGCGTTCTCAGCGTTACCGAATCTAATGGCAAGGGTCTGGGCCTCAGGGGCACCCTCACTGATGTCAGCAGTGACGTTGTAAACCCAAGATCTGTCAGAACCGACGTTAGGCTTAAGAACAGAGTCAGAGAGGACTAGATATAATTGTTAGTAAAATAAACCCACAAAAAAAAAAACAACCCAATTGCAAATTAGGTTGGCAACGAGATAACTTACTGTAGTGGTTGGCACAGATCTTCAAAGTCTTGTCACGACGCATGACAAGACGGACCTTACCAGAATCATTGTGCTTCAAGAATCTAACATCACCGGTACCACGCTCCTTCCATTCCTTGGCCTCAGCATCGTAGCGGAAAAGCTTAGCACGGCTGATCAAAAAAAGAGTATTAGTATGGTTTCCCCCCTGAATAGTGAGAGCAATAATGCATCAAAAAATACTTACATCTTGTAGAGAACCTCTTCTTCTTCCTCGTTGGTCTTGACCTCAACCTTCTCAAGGTGAACCAAGGGCTCAAACTGAACATCAGGAGATTCAGGAGCCTCATCCTCGTCCTTTTCCTCGGTCGCCTCCTTCTTCTCTTCAGTCTTGGGCTTGGAGCCGAACATGGCGAAGGGGTTGGCACCGGCAGTTGAACCAGAGCCAAAGACAGTGGACTTGACAGCTTCAGCAGCTTCAGTGGTGGCCTTAGTGGCAGTTTCGGTGGCGTCGGAGGCAGCCTTGGAGACAGTCTCAACAGTTTCTTTAACCTTATCAGCAGCAGACATTGTACTAAGAAGCAATAAAAAGTAAGGTATTAGCAACAAATAGATCAAATCAATCATAGTTTACTGATGAACACATTGCTGATCTCTAAATGACAGTGTTTAGGTCCATAGAATGAACGCTCGAATCTAGGATGGCGATACCGCAAAAACAACAACGAATTCTTCATTAAGTAAAACTAAAACTTTACATATAAATACATACTTTAAAATAAAGTGATTAGATGATTAAAGTGATGATGTTGATGGAAGGAGAAGAGAGAGAAGAATCAAAACAATAAAATAAAAGAGCGAAAGAGAAATACCTACGCAATAAAATTTGTGCACTAAGAAAAAAAAAAAAAAAAAACCAGCCTTTTTCCATGGAAGGGAAGAGAACCACTACATAGTAAACTGATGTTGACTTTATTTTGTGTGTGTGTGTGTTGTCATGGTAACAAGAAAGATCTTAGTCAGTATGTTTGCACAGCTTACTATTGACATTAGCACGTGATAATTGAAGTGATCCAAAAAAGCTACATACTCAAGCCAAACTGCTACCAGTAAGGCTTTTCGAATGAGCGAGATGTAAAATACACAAATACTGATTTAATTCTAACTAGCTGTACTAGTTGCTATTTGTTTCTAAAGAGAACTACACAATAGAATAAGGGTTAGTTGCAGTTAGATTTACATGTACTTGTATAAAGGTGAATTGTCACATATAGATTGAAATTCATGTAGCAGACTCTATCAAACCAGTTTTTAGATTTCAAAACGTCAAAAATACTACTTATCACCAATAATCATGTTTTAAAGCACAGCCATCGCAAACTTCTTTAAAAAAGACTAGATTATTTCATAAAAATATACAACAAAAAGCATACCCTATCAGAACATTGGTTAACATGATAATTGTGTTTCTATATCAATAACAAGTTGATCGTAGACAAACATAAAAACAATTTGAAATAAAAGTTACAATGATGAAGCTGCTGATAGTCACGTAAATAAAATACATACAGGTTCAAATAGTTTCAGATATTCATTCGATCAGTTTTCAATCAAGTACTTGATGTCGGTCTCATAGTTTGACTTATTACATTTTTGTAATTCAACAGTTTGAATTAGCATGCAAAAAACTAAAGTCTTATTACTAAATGAATAAAAAAAAAAAAGCCTTCCAACTATTATAGTTATCAAAGACTGTTCAAAACACAGTAAGAACTTTTTTAATACTCTAAGATAAAAATTAAATATTTTTACCAGTATTTTTTATTTCCAATCGACAAGTTTTCAAGACTTGCTTAAGTCATTTTGTGATACCAAACCAGGGTTAGGAATATCGCTTCTTTTGCCCTCCAAAAAATCCCAAACCTCCCACCATTAACCCTCCATCACCACCCACAACCAAAACGCAGCTTCACACATAATCTTTTTTTTTTTTTAGTTTTTCCTGTTAATTTATTAACTGCCTTCGCCACACAAACAAAAGAAACAACAACAAAATGGAAACCATTGCCAGTAAATACACATTTCAAAACACTCTGGATGACACTGCCTACGAAGAGGAGGTGGAACTAAGCAACCCCCAGTTCAATTCGTTATCACCTTCAATCGCTTTGCCCCCGATTTCTCAAGTATGCATATTTCGCCTCCCATTTTGATTGAAACAACGACGAAACTAAAGACAATTAAACTAACAAATACAATTTTTTTTATCTTTGACAGCCTGCAGCATTTTTGAGAGCACACACAGATGATCACGCCAACCCTGACGCTAAAATTAAAATTGCACATGGTACTACCACTCTCGCCTTCCGGTTCCAAGGCGGCATTGTAAGTAGCCACACTCAACACAATCAAGCAAACAAATTGAGTTGCCTTCTTTTCTCGATTAAAAATGGCATCACTTCTTTTTCAGCTTTTATAACAGATACAAAGAAACAAACAATTCTAACTTTTATGGGAATTTCAATAGATTGTGGCTGTCGATTCTAGAGCTACCGCTGGTAACTGGATTGCTTCGCAAACTGTCAAGAAAGTGATTGAAATCAACCCTTTTCTGCTAGGAACCATGGCCGGTGGTGCCGCCGACTGTCAGTACTGGGAGACCTGGTTGGGTGCTCAGTGCCGGTTACACGAACTAAGAGAAAAGAGCAGAATTAGCGTGGCAGCTGCCTCTAAAATTCTTGCCAACGTATGTTGTTTTTTTCCAAGTGATTGACAAGTCGTCATTGATCTTTTTTTTTTTCTAACAATGTTCTGATTTTTTCTTTTTCTTTCTTATAGTTGACTTATGAATACAAGGGAATGGGTCTTTCTATGGGTACCATGATTTGTGGCTACACAAAGCGAGAGGGACCTACCATTTACTACGTTGACTCAGACGGCACTCGTCTTAAGGGCGATCTTTTCTGTGTTGGTTCTGGTCAGACCTTTGCCTACGGTGTACTGGACTCTCGCTACCACTACGACCTGTCTGTCGAGGAAGCTCTTGCTCTGGGAAAGAGAAGTATTCTTGCTGCGACCCATCGTGATGCATACTCGGGTGGTTCCATTAACTTGTACCACGTCACGGAGAATGGTTGGATCTACCACGGTAACTATGATGTCAACACTGAGTTCTGGGCTGCCAAGGAGGCGGAGGGCTCTTTCAATAATGTCAAGATGACCCTTTAGACATAACTGTATAAGTAATAAAGAATTGGTTTGTGCTTGTTCCCTCTATTTATTTTTTTTTTCTACAAATCTTACAAAAAATTTAAATGATTTCTGAACACTAAAAATTATTTTACATGGGCATTATTAACCATGTTTGTCATTAAAAAATCGTAAAGGAAAACAAAACCAACAACAATAACGAGAAACAGACGTGAATGAGAACAAATAGATATTTAAACGAAAGAAAGAAAAAAAACAAGGCAATAATCAGTTTATACACCTAAGCAAGAAAAAAAGCAAAAAAAAGCAAACAACCCTTAACTTGTCTTTTGGACCTTGCTGTTTTGAAAGGCTGGTGTCTCATCCGCAGCTTTTCGTTTCTTGTCAGCGCTATCTGGCGCAGCGCCTGGCAGAGCCGGTGTCTCATCATTCAGAATCCGCTTCAGGTTCTCAGGAATCGGCAGGCCTAGCTTCGTAGCATGGGCCTGGAGCTGGAGCAACGCAGCCTTGATGCTTGGAGTGGGGTTCGTGAGCTTACTGGCCTTGGCCAGCATCTCAGAAATCATCTCGGCCTTGGACTTGGCTGGCGCAGGTGATGGCTGAACAGCTGGTTTAGCGGATGCCGAAGCTGCGGCCGAGCCAGTGGGAACTGACGAGCTAGGCTGAGGAGACGCAGATTTGGCTAAGGGAACGATAGAAGCAGTGGCAACAAGGTTTGAGGTTGATGCAGGTGCTTCTGCAGATTTTGGTGCTTCGACAAGTTTAACTGTTGTGCTTTCAGTTTCGATTTTTTCTTTTTTGATTGTAGAAGACTGGATTTGCTCAGCTGCTGATCGCTTTGTTGCAGATTCTTCGGAAATTGCGTTAGGTGAAGTAGTAGATTTACTTGTTGCCGATGTCTCGGAAGAAGCCTTAACAGGAACAGGGGCCAGCGCAGGCTCTTGTGTTTTTACAGTCACTGGAGAAACTGCTGCAGCGGCAGCAGCAGCAGCCATGGCAGCCTTTATAGCAGAAGGAACAGGCATAGAGATTTTTGGCGGCATGGGACCAGCAGTAGTTAAAGAAGCCTTCGGAATCGCAGCTGTGACAGTAGATTTGTAGGAAACTGGTAACTGAACCTTAGACGGAATGACACCTGACAAAGGTTTCACAGCAGTAGGTGCAGAAGCGGGAATAGACTTAGAAGGAGTAGGTGAGCTTTTCTTCACGTCTGTACTGACAACGGGTCTAGTGGAAGCAACAGGCAAAGAACTCAACGGAGAGGCTTGTTTGACACGAGGAACCATGTTTGATAATGGCACTTTTGCAGCAATACCAGACAAATGTGGTGGTAGCCCTGCGTTAAGCGAAGCTGGAGAAGAGATGGCAGCAGGAACCGTTACAGGTGGATGTAACTTTGACAGCCCCGGAATCATTGGCGCTGCCATTGGAACTGGCTTAGAAACAGAGCTGGGCACCGGGGCCGGAGCAGCCGGAGGTTTAGGCTTGCTAATATGCGTACCGGAGCCCGAAGCAGATGAGTTACCAGTTTTTTTTGCACTGCTGATAGCGGTTGCCAAAGCATTGACCAGCTGCGCTTGATTTTTTCCCTTCAGCAAGTTAGTGATTGCAGCTGCACCGCCACCACTACCGCTATTTTTTGTAAGTTGCGAGATAGCAATAGCAAGCGCGTTAGTGAGAAGAGCAGAATTGATGACCTGACCAGATGCCTCCATCTGTGCCTTAATCTTGTCCTGAAGCAGATTCAAAATGCGAAGCGTCTCTTTAGGAAGATTTAGGTTAGAAAGATTAGCATTCACATTGGGCTTGCGTACTGCTGTTCCTGTACTATTACCAGCAGAACCAGCAGTAATGGGTTTAGCAGCAGGTTTTGCAGCTGCAGAACTCACCACAGCCGCAGAAGAAGAATTTGTAATCGGAATAGAAGGCGAAGTAGATTTAGCCACTGAAGAAGCAGGAGGAGAAACAGATTTTCCAGTTCTATTCTGAGTCTGCCAATTGCTAGTGGCAGATGCAGATGGTCCACCAGTACCAGACATACTTGTTAAGTCAGCAGTTGCCAACACAGGAGATGTGCTAATACTAGAAGACTTCGGATCTCTCACACCTTGAGGAATCTGCGGATTGACTCGCATTTGAGGAACGGATGTCTGCATCTGTAATTGCGATTGCGTAGCTTGAGAAGGAGGTCCTGATAGCTTTGGCGCCTGGGTCATTCTGAAAGTGTTCTGACCAGCAGCCATCGACTGCACAGAGCCTTGTCCTCTTGCTGAAGACAATACAGAACTAGCAGCGCTAGGAGTAGAGGCAGTTGACGCCTGACTATTGCTATTCAATCCAGAAATCGCGTTGGTAACACGAGTAGAGGGAATAGGCGGCGTCGAAGCGGAGTTAGCGTAATACTGCTGATAACGAGGCGAATTCAAAATAGCATCGTTCTGAGCAATTGAGTTAGTGGCAACAGCAGGAACCATGTGGATGGATGCCGAAGAAGATGTCGTGAGCGCAGGTTTAGAATTTGTGACTGCAGTTACCGTGACATCATTAGACGGAGTAGATTTTTTCCTGTCAGTAAACGATTCACGGGTTCCATTGGCGTAGTCAGGTCTGTACAACCTATCGTTATTACTATCAATCTGGATCTCGCTCGCAAGTTCAGCGATAGTTTTAGCACGTTCCTTTTTGATGGGCACAGAAACAGGCGCAGATGTTGCAGGCTTACTTAGAGACGCAGCAGTGGTGGGAACTGAATTAAGGTTAAAAGTTGACGTAGGCTTGTTCTCACTATTACTGGTAGCATTATTATTTTGCTGCTGTTGTTTGTTTTGTTTCTGAGCGAATTCTCTATCGTAAACCAAATTCAAGTCAGCCAAGGTCTCAGGAGGTAGATTAGTTGGGTTAGAGATCGAAGGGGGGATAGAAGAAAAGGGAATAGGTGCAGTTTCAAGAACATGAGGGGTGCGATGCGTTCCACTCTTATGGTCAGTGTAAAACGAAGGAATAAAAGTGGAAGGATCTGACAGACCAGTACTTGAGCTCTTGTTCTGGGCTTGAGCTTGCAATTGTTGTTGAAATTGCTGATTTTGCTGGTGGAATTGCTGTGTTTGTTGCTGGTAATGGAGCTGACTCTGTTGATAAGAAAGCTGGTCAATTTGCTGCTGTTGTTGTTCCTGCTGGCCATCTTTTTCGTTTAAAAGTGGCTTGACCTTAGTTGTAGTTGAAACCACAGCCGTTGTCTTTGCTTTCAAGCTAACAGCAGCCTTCTTTTTGAGGCGCTCACGTTCTTGAAAATACTCTTCATCAATACCCCAAAGCCAGCCCTTACCTTCCTTGGAGATTTTTCGAAAGGCCTTATTTGAAGATAAGTTGTGTCGAACAGAATTCTGCCAGCCGTGTGGACAATATTTGTAATAAGGAAATATGTCTTGTATTGACTTGTAGATCTCAGACAACGAAATACCACTAGCTTCAGGATGTGCTCTTAAAGCGGTAGCAATGAGATGAGAGTACGAAAATGCAGGCTTCTCACGGTATTCTTCGGGAATCTCCTCGGGGAGGTACTCGCGCCTCGTGGTCTGCTTTTTTGTTGGCTGTTTTGAAATGGGCTTAGATTCAGTTTTAATGATTTCTTTTGTCAGTGATGAGTTTTGATTAGACTGCTTATTAGTTTCAGAAGCAGTTTGAGTAGAATCGCTCTCTATCGCCGCTAGTGAAGGTGAACGTGTCGTTGTTTGTTGACTTTTATTAGTGGAACCGTTAGAAGTTGGATGCACTGTGTTTCCGCTGTCTTCTTGTTTTATCGGAATAGATGCTGTTGGCCGACGGGCCTCTTCAGGTTCTTGCGATCCGCGTGAAGAGTTGGCTGAAGGCAATACAAACGAAAACGATATCTGCCCAATTTGAATTTTAGTCCTAGAAAAAAGAGAGTTAGTCGCACAAATTTAATAGATGATAAGAAAACAAAAAAACCTACCCGTTTTGTAAAGGAACAGTCGAACCAGTATCAACAAAAGTATCATCAACAAATGCACCGTTCCGTCCGAGTACAGAAAGTTCAAACCTTTGAGTGCCAAAGTTATAAAATATCTTGGCATGACGACGCGAAATGGCCTTTACTGGACCCAGGTCCACATCGACCATGCCTGAACCTTTCTCTGCGCTTCTACCGAGACTAACTTGCAGAGTCTGTACATAAAATGTAAATGACGGGAAATCCAAACGGGCATAAGCGGAGACTCTAGGTGCTTCGTCAGTTTGAATTTGGTGTACTTCCGGCTTTTCTAGCGACGCATTAATGGCTTGTAACGTTGAACTTTTATCGGAGTGGATTTTCGATAAGCTGGAAAGTCGTGATGCTTTTTTACTACTACCATTGAGACTAGGACTAGAAGTTCGCGTTTGACTTTTCTTGAGCGGTGAGTTGCTAAAGGTTGTTGGTGGAAACAATGGATTGCTTGGCGGCAGAGTGGGTGATTGTGGAACAGATGCAGAGTAAGAATTTAATTCCGGCTTAGGAATTGTTGTTTCCAAAGCTTCGCTTTGTGCTCGCGGAAGTCGTGAAAACTTATTGTTGTTTGACGCCACGGAGTTTGGTTGATCTAGACTGAGGTTGAAAAGATTGGTATTTGCTGGAGATTTGCTAGATTCTTTCAAATTCGGAATGTTAGACAAGTTAGAAAGGTCAGGTTGCTGAGACAGATTGGAAGAAGATGCGTCACCAAACAAGTCACTTTTTTCGGGTGACATGGTTTGTTCCTTTGAAGAACCTGAAAGCTTTTCCATTTTATCTGTCAAGTTGTCTAAGTCGTTGAGAGACTCTAAACTATCCTGTAAGTTGTCATATTGATCCATATCACCTAAATTCTCTAGATTGCGAAGATTGAGGTTGTCAAGATTTCCAAGATTGTCCAAAGATTCAAAGTGTTTGAGTTGATCCTCAATGTTGATGGCTCCCAAATCTACGTTTGAGTCAGTGAAGAGTTTGTTGTCTGTTGACTTCTTGTCAGTTTTAAACAATAGCAAAGTGTCCTTGGGATCATCCTGATCATGCTGAGTGTCCTGTTGATCTGAGGTATCCAAAATTAGAGATTTGTCCAGATTAACATTATGACTGTCGTTCTGTAGTGATTCAGTGGCTGCTGATAAGTCAATATTATGAGACGCCTTTGATGTGCCGTCAAAAGTCTGTTCATCCTCAAGAAAAGAAAAATCGTGGTCGCTAATTTTTTCACTTTTCTTGTCTAACGAGTCAAGAGAAAAAAATTTGTTGTTGAACTCTTCTTCTCCAAGGTGATTTTCAGCGCTTGTGGTCGGATTTGTCAGATTTTCTTCATGAAACCGACTGATATTTGATTGTAAAATTTCGGGTGTTGGTGACTCCTTTTTGATGGTGGGGTCTTTTGTGTTTTCAGGTAAACGATTACCTTTAGAGCCGTAATCTTTTGTTGAGTCATTCGATTCTGAGATGCTCAGTGAGTTCATAGGAGACTTAAGAGCGGAGTCGTTGATCTCATTACTAGATACAGCCTCTTTTTTGATTGAAGTAGATTCACCTGGAGAGACGGTACTCATTGTGTTCAAGGTATCTAGTGAGATCTAGTAGTTATCGAAGATAGAGTCATTAAACCGAAAAGCGTAAAAATGTCGTTAATCCGTAGAAGTATATTTTATAACGCGTCGCCAAAATAAATAATGAAAATTGAATATAAGTAGTGCCTAGACTAATAGTGTAGCAACCGTCTGGGTGATAATACTTTATGAGTTCGGATAGCTTGAGTTGAAAACACGTTGTTTGTCCAAGTAGTTCTGATAATAATAGATGGGACACCGAAGTTGGTATACAGCAGACGTGACACAAACGTTTTATAGAAATGAAAAAAATACGTGTTAACAAGTGTCTAAGACAAAAAATATAAAAGATTCGCGTAATTATGGGTAATGACAATACTGGATGAAGGTATCGTGAAAGGCGAGGGCAATTTGGTGAATGTTTTGGTGGCTGGAGAATTTCACTTTTTTTTTTTGAAAAAGGTGAAGCCAAAAAATTTAAAAAAAACTCCCAAACAAATTTTTAAATTAGTATAACTTAGTAGATGTTAATACCAATTAGTAAAAGTTACAATCAAATTAGCATTTTTAGCATAAACGTCAAAATGTTTTTCTGGTTTATACAAACCAAGAGATCTAAATTAAATTTGGTTATAACTGAGTTAGACAAACCATATAATTCAGTGGCAACGGGTATAAGCGCGCCCAACTGCGAACTCGAAAATTGAGTAGGCGTTCAGTACAAAAAAGTATAAACATTTAAAAAGCACAGAGAAGTTAAAAGCCTTGGTGCTGCTGCCCGCAATATTATACTGGTGGCATCATAGAAATTCAAAATAAAATTTAAAAAAAAAAGAAAACTTGCCATAGTAATCAAATCATCGCAATCGCAACTATCCAGATATAAAAACCAGTAAATTCCTGCAATTTTGGTTTTAATCTTTCCCTTCCTCTTTCTACTTTTTATTGAATCACCAAAATCAATTTCTTTCTTTCTTTTTTTTCCAATCAGTTGCAAACTGTCCAAATACACCCGCTCAATTCTACTTCACCTACGCACAATCAACTCTAGAACCATGTCTTCTTACATTGTTAGTATAACTATATTGTCCATGTTGAATGCGCATTTTCTAATCCTTACAATGCATACAGGTCAGATTTAAAGAAGGTACCACCGACGAAGCTGTTCAAAAGTGAGTTTCCCCTTTGGTTTTACATTGGCAGCACATGACTAACTCAAAGTTACAGAGCCAAGGATGAGGTTGTTTCTTCTGGAGGCTCCATTAAGCACGAATACACGCTTTTTAAAGGTTTTTCTGCCACTCTGCCTGAGGTCAGTGCTACTAGCCTTCAGAGCCACCCTGATGTCGATGGAATTGAGAAAGACTCTGAGGTCACCACCCAGTAGATATCTATCATGATTTTTATGTACCAATCATGAATTAATCAATTATTAAATTTAATATGAAATGAATTAATTTTTTTGTTTTTTTTATTTTTCGATAAATTGAGCCCAGTCATAGCTCACGGCGCTATTCTTGTGCTTACTTCTTGATTACCAGACGGTTTTACGCAAAATAATCACATTTTTAATGAAAAACAATGATTAATTTTTTGGTCATGTGACTAATAGAACACTTGTGTAAAACGCGTAAATAGGCAGAACTGTTTCAAAAGATAATTAACCGACGTACGTTTTAGTTTTATTGTGTGGCCACCACCAACACTGTGACAAAAGTCAAAAGCCAAAAATGTGCATGTGTGTGTGTGTGTATTTTTTTTTTTTTTTCAAAAAAGAATTCCTAACCCTGACTGGTACACAAATGACCTTTCAATCTCCTTTTTTTTTTTTTTTTATTTCCTTTTTTTCTTTTTTTTTTTTTTTTTACTTTTATATCCGTTGCTCACTAGCCCTTCATCATCAGCAAATCGTTATCGCATCCCTTCGTTATTATATCGCCCTTTACTGTGTGCTCGTGATTTGTTATATCGTCTTCTCGGCAGGTTATATTCTATATATAAAATTTAATATTTGGTTCTCACGACTCCACTGAACTCAGTTTAGTCCCACAACAAGCCCAGCAGTTTCCAACCCCTGGCTTTTTTTTTTTGTTTATTTTTGGCCTCTCATTTGAAAGTTGAAGGTTCAGCCATTTTTCTTTTTCATGTCTCGCATTTAAAACACTACAGAAAACAGAAATCAAAATAATTCTTTTCGTGTTTTTTTGTTTATTTTTCTTAAAATAAAAACAACAATAACAACGACAAACTAAACAACTATTTTTTTAAATCGTTTTCTTTTACTTAATTTTTTTAAATTTTTGCTCGACACCTTCGACACACGCTTCCAATTCTAATTTATAATGTCACATCATCCTAGCGATGCTCAGCGAACCCGTCTACCGACTTTGTTCGAGGTTCTTAACTTACGAACACAGGCCCCCGTTGACCTGTGGTGCTTCTACGTGTTTATGCGTGAGGAGTATCGTGGTATTGAGTATCTCGACTTCTGGCTGGCTGTCGTAAAACACCTTTCGCTTTGCAGAAACTACGTCAGAGGCCTACGACAAAGCATTATTGCGTCAGAACGCGACATGAGCTCGAGCAGAACCTCCTCCGTTCTCCTTGACAATCTCATTCAAGATGGAACACTGGACGACACCGACTCTCATAGACTATCGGCATTTTTAAGAGGCGAAGACCCTGAGGGTCATCCCGGCAGCATATACCGACTCTCTGCGCTGATAGACTCACTCAACACCAAAGACCAAACTCTGGTCGCCGAGCTCGAACAATTAAAAAGCAAACGGACTCAGAATTATCAAAATAATCTCCCGTCACCGTCAGACCAATACTCGCTGCCAGCACCCAACGCTGGTGCTTCCGGAGCTGCCTGGGCCCAGGAAAAGCCTACAGACAACGGTTTACCCATTCGCGTTGTTATGCCGCAGTCGCCCAACCAGCAGCAAAGCTCTCTTTTTAATGAAAAGATTGAGTACTCCGACAATGCTGCCAACCCAAATAGTGCGGCTCCCTCCAATCCCATCCCCAAACCCGGCACCGCGTCAGCACAATATAACCACAGCCTTCCAACGAAACCGACAGCCCCACAGCGCATTTCTAGGACTTCGGTTGTCAGCGGCACCCGTAACCTGCCGACAGAGGCCACCACCAGCTTTGTGACTCGTAACGATATTAAGCAGTCAACACATTTTATTCTAGTGACGTACTTTATTCCCGGTGCCGAACGCGAGATTGTACTCCCGCAACGGATTATGCGGTCTGTGCGCCATGCCATTGAAGTAGAAGGTAGAGACGACCCGGAGGTGTTTGAGGAGGCCCGTGAATATGTGTTTGAGGCGCTGCAGCGCGAGGCGTTTCGTGCGTTTCTCGCTGCCAGGGCTCTCGGTAACACAACTCCATTTGGTTCTGTAATTCGCCTTATTATTGGACTTGTATCGATGTTTGCGGCGTTCTGGGTGGCTTTTATTTTGATTTTCCTTGACTGGCAGCCTAAGTCGACCCGACTGTGGCTGATTCTACCATTTGGCGTGGGTGTGTATGGACTATGTAGTGGGTTGTACAACCTGGACCCGTTGATGGCGACTCTGGGCTTCTCAGAGACCAGCCCTGGAAAGGTTATTCGTATTCGTGAGCCCTACGTGAGGTCCCTTTTGGTCAAACGTTCAATCTATGTTCTCGTAGTCATTGTCGTTGTTACAGCTTGTTTTGTGGTGCTTTTTGCCCTGGTCCCGGGAAAGCGTCTCTAAGCAAAAAAAAAAAAAAAAAAAAGAACTTCTTAAAAAATTTTAATTTTTAATTTTACTGGTTTTCTTTAATTTTTTTTTTTGGCAATATTTATGTGTGGCAGAAGGTTATTGTTTTTGTTTATTTTTTTTTTTTTGTGACCAGTTCTAAGTCTCACAAACAAAATCACATAGTTTTTTTTTTCTAATTTTTAAATTGAATGCAGAAACCACTTATGCGCTACTTTTGAGACGTTCTCATAGAGTCAAATGGCTTTTTTATCTAGTTATTATGAATAATTATATCTTTTGTGATCATGTACTACGTGTAAGGATTTTATGTAATTTGAAACACATGCGCGTATACTTATAACCAGTTTAATATCTTTATAACTATTTATACACAATACAAAGAAGAAATTAAAACAACAAGAAATAACCCAACTAGCGGAGCTGTGCCATTAAATGTGTGGAGATTTCATTTCTCTTCAATGGCACCGAATTTTTCGACGAACAAAGTCCGTGTGTCAAGGGAAACCCTACCAGGACTGTCATTACAGTGTGTCAGGTTGAGTGGGGAGGATGTGGCGGTAAAACCTTGGCAGGTTATGCTATTTAGCTGACCATCAATTGAGAATAGGGTGCGGTATCAAATCAAAAAACTTGAATACCGCTTCAATTCTCTTAATAGCATCAAGAATATACTAGAACACTGGTGTCAAGCTCTGGGAAAGCTAATCTCAGGTGTTCACACACCCCGATTCGCCAAAGGGCGCAATCCTTCAACAGGTGCACAACCGTTTCAGTCCAGCCACAGTCACATAAGTGGCTTCTTTCCAAGATTTTCGACCTTTTCAAGGTAAGATTCCAATGTGCCATGACTAGCTCTCAATTGCAACATCTTGCTGTAAGAGTGTGATGGTTTGTATTCTCCATAATTTTTTTTAAATAGGGCTATAAATTCCTATGTCACCTATTAAGACCATGTTTTACAAACCATTTGTTATTTCTGTCTTTGGTACTTTCATAATATAGTCTAATTTCCAAACTGCACAAGCTTTGGCTTTGGTGCTCCTTCTGAGGTCGGTAGTGACTCCCGCCGCCTTTAAAAACCATGCTCATCTTAGCTCGCTTACAGTGTGGTCTGGAGTTCTAGAAAACATTCTTTTCAACTGATTTTTTTTTTTTTTTTTGGGTAGATCTGATAGAAAAGAGACGCCATGGGCTTTTTGTTTAAGTCACAGGCTTTTTTTGACCAGCCTCAGAACTGGGGGGGTTTTTTTTTTGGGCTGGCTTCTCTAATTGCTCTCAGAGCAAACTGCTTACCGAGCTCTTCAGCTGATCTAATGAAAGGCATGACACCTGCGTCTCGCTGTAGGATGCAAGCTACAGTCGACTTAAAGGCACCCAGAGTCTTCCTCAATGCAAGATTCTGAATCCTGTCAAGTTTTACCTTATGAACTTTTAAAACCCTTTGAAACTAAACTAAACTGACGTGTTCCAAAATTGATCTAACGCACAAGACAAAAAGTTGTCTCATAGCCTGATCAGTGATACTCTTAATAACACCTCCTAGCCTTTCTAATGCGCCAACTACCTTAGCGGCCTTTAAAATCACTTTCTTGACATGCTTAGTAAAGAAAAACCTGCTGTTGATAAAGACTCTTAAAAGTTTTAGACTACTCCGAGATGGTCTTCTCAAGGCCCTTTCTATTGGTATTAAAAGCTTTCTTCTCCACTTCTTTGCTTTTCCCCCTTTACCAGGGATTACAATGTAAGTATTTGTGACGAAATTGAGGAACTTGAGAAAAATCTAATAATTAAAACAAAAGAATATGTAGTTAAAAAAGTTGGTCAAAAATTGAGCTTCTCTTAGTTTTCTAAACCTGTAAAATAAGTATAGAAGCTAACTTGTATTTCAACTTATGATCTCCTTTAAATTAGTATTACAAAAGGATGTGTCCCGCGTAAGGTTCTAAATATGGCAATTTAAATACCTGAGAGTGTGATTGTTCAAGTTGTACAGTATGTATTTCTTTTCTAATATTCACGAGTTTTTCTTAGTATCAAAGTTAAATTAATTTTTCTTGTTTCTTCCTCTTCCCCAACGATGACTTAAGAAATGCATTAGAGGTGGGGAAGGCCATTGTGAAAAATTTATTGAATCCCTCTAAAACTGAAATAATAATAACAACAACAACTGTAAAATAATCAATGAGTGATTTACACAACCGCATGATTGAGAGTGTTAGAACGCATGAGTTCCACAAACTCTTAACATCCGAAGAATAGAAAAAATTCTAAAAATAAAAACAAAAATAATAACACATTAAAAAAAAAACTTTAATGCAGACCAGCCCGAGCCCTGCCGGTTGCATTCTTGACGCTGGTAGCACTGCGGGCTACTGAAGGTGACATTTGCCAGAGTCGTTTTTTTACTGACGCGAGCTCTTTGTGCATTGATACCAGCTCCTGCACCCGCAAGCGGTCTGTCGCGCCAACCGACCGTGGAGTGGTACTCATGGTATGGTACAGCTTGGCATAGACAGTGTACTTCTCCCGAAACTTTTGGGCCAGTGCAAACATATCCTTGTCGCGACTCGCGGTGTCAAAGGGAATGTTATGTGTGCTGGCGCTGCTAGTACTTCCTACGCTGGCGGGCCGAGCCTGCGGCGGTGACATGCGTGGTTTGGTAAACGCAGTTGACGATGATGCTGTCCCGTTTGGGCGCTCGACATGTGAGCGCTTAACGGACCCGTTCAATCCTTCTGTAGCTTGCGAAATCGACATTTTCCGTTTGTGAGGAGTTATGTTTCCACTACTACTCGCACTAGTAGCAGTTGTGCCTAAAGATAGCAACTTCTCGGGCTGCAGCCGAGATTTTGTCCTAATAATGTTCGGCCCATTGGTGCTACCAAGAGTTTTAGACTTTAATGACACTGATATTGATTCAGACTCGCTACCTGACGACGAGTTTGAACACGAGGAAGATTTGTAAGCCGAACCGTTGTACTTAATACTTTTCCCATTTTTTGTCACTTTCTGGTCTGTAGATGAGTAGCCACTGGGAGTCATGTAATTCTGGGCTGGTTGCTGCTTATCAGGGGAAGTGGCTGATGCGTTTTGGGTAGCCCCTCGAGCCGTCTTGTGCTGCTGTTCAGCAACTTGTATTTCAATTTTGGCTCGTTCCTTGCTCTCATGCTTTGCAAATGCCGATTCAGGCTTTGCTTTTTGTATTGCATGAACCACTAGCTTTCTTCGCGCAGGGTGATCTCTAGAGTATTCCAGCCGGTCAAACGCTTTGATGGAATTTGCAATCACACTCTCCCGCTGTTCTTCAGAATACTTTCTTTCCCACACTCGCAAGTATTTGTAGGCTTTATCGGCGAGTGTGTAAGTACCATCATCTAGACTCCGGCCGTATTCCTTTAGCAGGTTCTCAACCTCAGACAGTGAAATCTTGGTTCTTTGGACCATATGCTGGGAAGAAATGGGGGCTATTGCTAGAAGATGAATAGCGCGTAGGGGCGCCGAGTTTATTGACATGGAAGAGAGTGGTTTGGAATTTTGTAAAAACTTAGACCTTGATGAGGCTGGAGGCAGCCGTGAGGGGCTTCTGGAGGTTGAACCACCTGCGTGTGCTACTGCTTCTGGCGATTCGGATTTGGGCGGCTTGACAATTGTGGTTGATGACACCGACAGCTTGTGTGAAATAGTGCCCACGTTTTGAAACACACCACTGTTATTATCATTCTGGTAAACCGTATGTCTGCATGACAGAGGGGTATCAGCCAAGTTTATTATTCTATCACCAACTTTGAGCGCCTAAATAAAATGAGAACGGATTTTATGTTAGTGAGGGATTGTGATATATTTGTCATGTGCTTCTGCAGCGAACATTATTAAATTTTTGTGCTTAAAGAGAAAAAGCCCGCTCTAGGAAAATAATTAAAAAAAAAAAATTAAAAAAAGAAATATGGAACTTACTATTTTAGGCCCTAAAGAAAGTTTAATCCCAGAACCGTTTGATTTTTTTAAAGCCTGCAAAACATCAGCAGGAATATTTACAAACAAAGCGGTCCTCCTGGTTGATGACAGTTGCGGTGTTGGTAACAGGGTCAAGTTAGATGGTAGATTTGACATGTTGTAGTTTTGTCTGTGAGTATAAAGAATGTTGATATTGTTTGTAAAGGGTCACTATCAAGAGCAAAAAGGGAAAGAAAAAAACGGGCAAAGTTTTTGTTTTTTTTGTTTTTTGTTTTTCTGTTTTGTTTTGGGTTGGGGAAGGGTGATTTTCAAATGGTATTGTCAATTCGACTGGCCCGGAGAAGATTGATACCGTCGCGGAAGGATCGGGTATGTGGACGAAGACGATATTTGAATAAACAAATTATAAAAATGCAAATATTAAAGAAAGAAGAAATTGAAAACAATGCGATAACAGAATAAAAAAAGAAGAAGAAGAAAAGAAACTCGAGATAGGCTTATTCAAGTTAATTTTTGACAAAAAAAAGCTTTGACAGAATCCTTTTTGTTTAATTTGTTCCGTGTGACTTTGGTGATATTTTTTGCAGGCTAACAAAGTCTGGACAGAATGAAAAATCTAAGGAATACAGCTAACAAGAATAAGAAGAAAAAGTAAAAGAAATGCAGGGTGTAGAGTATGGGTTTGAAAGTATAGAGAGGGGGAGTCGTGAATAGAGTTATTATAAAAGTAAGAAAGAGGAAAAGAAGAAGAGAGATTTGAAATCACTAACCCGTCTTTAAAAGTGTGCGGGAAAGAAAATACAGTAAAGCGCAAACTTTGTAAAGTATTGTGATATTAATTTCGATTTTATTATTATTATTATTATTATTATTATTATTATTATTATTATTATTATTATTAT
>JAKVQX010000372.1:0-19007 GCA_030463015.1 Geotrichum citri-aurantii
GCAAGGCGGACAAAGCAAAGACCGAGAAGGCGGCCCACAGCCAGTCAGAGCCATGGTCAGTGAGATGGAAGTCAGCGCCGTCGGAGTCGTTAATGAGAACGGCGTCGTTGCCACGAGCAAACAGTGCAGGCATGATTTCAGTTTATAATTAGTTTGTTTAACAAGTAAAATTGAAACTTGATAAAGTTTAGAAGGATGGAAATGATTTGATTGAGTGGAGTCAATTAGAATAAGTTGTTGAATGATGTGAATGAAAGAGAAGAAAAAAAGTAAACCAATTTAAGTAGGAAAAGGTTTGATATTTATAATTAATAAAATGATGACATTAATTAAGATGACTTGATTTATTGATGTTGGTTTTTTTCCTATTCATTACCATTCTAATGTTGTATATCAAGAAGGTTAGCAAGGCCGTCGAACGTTTTCGGAAGACAAGTCATGAGATTTTACACCCTGAATTCACTCATGAAACAAGTTAAAAATGGCTTAAAAATCAAAATGTAATAATGCATTGATTACAACAAAAATGAGGTTGACTAAGAATTTTTTTTCGCAAGGCTACAACTGTCATTTTTTCTGTCAATGGGTCGGGCTCTTTTCAAATCACAAGATTTTTTTTTACATTTGAGAAAACCTAAAGAAAAAAACCGCATGTTGTCTGTGATTCAAAAGACAAAATGTATGACGAGTAAAACAGTAAAACTTAATTTTTTATGAAAAATGTAGGAACGAGAGAAGGTAACACAACAGTTGTTTGCGTTAACAAGTTAACTGTTCATGTATAGTTGAGCTGTTCTAACCGTGCACTTAAGGTGAAGATAGTTAAACAAACTTTCCTGCTGACACGGCTGACTTGTGCCGTTACCGTATGGTACTGTCGGTCTGTAAGCTTTTTTTTGTTTTTAAAGATTTTAAAAAAAAGGACTCTTGTCAAAAGCTAAGAACCAAGTGAGTAATAAACTAGGCTTTTAACCACAAAACGAAAACAAGCAAGCCAAAAATAAAGTTAAAAGGAAGACAGAAGAAAATGAAACCTGGTTAAGCAGTTTAAACTTTAGAATAGCGTGTGGGACGTTGTTGAAAAAATTAAAAAAATTACTTAATAATCTCTATATTAAAACGAATAGACTACAATTGCCTTTAGTAATAATTTAGAATTGTTTCAATCCCATCCATTGTTGGTTAGTGTTTTCATTTCTGAAAGAAACAGTTAGTCTTCTTCTGTAGGTATAAATCAGGTTGTGATTTTACGATTCTTTAAATTTCGTCTAAAACGGTACCCTGAGTACCATCAAATTTGAGTTGTAATTGATGCTAACAAACAAGCTTTTAACCACATTTTTCCGGTTCTAAATACTACTCTAAATTCCACACTCAGGGTCACAAACTGCGGGTTTTTTTTTGTCTATTATTTTTTCTCTGTCCATTATTATGGCATGTCAAAAACATTAAAACCTTTTTTCTTGTCGTAGCGATGAAAAATCGTTCTGGACCATGTGGAGCCACAATTTTTTGGACCACAACTTTAACACTAGTGATTTTTTTTTGTGTCAAGTGGAAGCAAAATCACCATACTCGTGAATTGAAATTTGAGAAAAAAAGTTGTGCCAGTAAGCTAGCCATAACTGATAGCGTAACTTCCGGATCATGAGCCGAAATATTGAATATTGAAAAAAAAAAAAAAAAGCTAGAAAAAGCTTTTATAAAACTCGGCCTTAAACGAAAAAAAAGGGTGTTCGACTCGGGCTGATTTTTTTTTTTTGTATCAAAAGTCTTGAAATCCAGAACTTGAGACAGAAGTTGACAATCTTTGCAGATACTTATTAGAGACCACCTTACAAGTGAATTTTTTTTAGAGCTAGATGCAAGATTGCTACCTACATTATGGTTTTGGTCAACAATCAAAAGGTTTTTATTTGTTAATTGACTCTTGAAAGCAATCATCTGGTAAAATTCTTTCAAATGGTAGACACTTAAACCCCAACATGAAAATCATGGATTGAAAGAAAGAGACACAACACCTAGAACAAAAATGATTGAAAAACCTGTACCTTCATATGCATTTTGCTTTGAAATTTTTTCCTTTTTTAGCTAAATTATTTGATTTGAAAACTTGAAGTATGACTGGTCATTACTAGGGCTAGTGCACAAAAAAAAAGCCCAAAAGACTTTTTTTTTTTCCCTGGGTGGATTGTGTTCTCACCCAACACCCTCCACAACTAAAATCCTTTTCAAAACTCTTTTACAGCTTAAACTCGAAACATCTAAAACGGGCAACTGATGTGTTTTTCCAGGTGCCAGGATAGCGGAAAATCTAGGCTTGTTTAAGAGATAGTTTTGTTCACGTTCAGGTGATAAGTAAGCAAAAAATAAAAGAAAATGTTTTTTATTGGTCAAGACTTGCCGCCAAAGCAAATATCAATGAGGCCAAAATTAACAGTTAAAAAAAGTTTTTGTACGGTGTGTTACTGAACGCGAGCTAGAACAGTGACATTACCAATAACGCTTCTAGAATCACGATACTATCGTACTGCTTTTTGCGGTTTGCCGTGTTTCACAAAACTAAGATCTAGAACAACAAAGTCTGTTTATTGACTCGAACCCATGTAGCATCCAATAAATCTTGGGTTTTGCTCAAGGTCCTGTTACTTTTTCATCTCGTTATCGTTTTGCATGATATGTTTTTCTTAAAAAGTCACACTTGAAGTGTTCCAATCATGATTTCCCGTTAAAATCCCAGCACGTTACGTTATTATGAAACACGGCTGTAAGCGTAAATTCTGACTTTAACCAGCAGAAAGACTTAAAGAAAACAAATTGAAATCAAACACCTTAAGACAGAAATAAAAGTTCAACTCCAAAAATGTTAAAAAAACATATGCCTACCGAATAAGAAACATAATAATGCTATGAAAAAACTGGAAGTAAATAACTGAACTTGTAAGGTCTAGCATTTTAAATACGGAAACAATTGTTTCATGTTAACACCATACTACCTTGCTATTCTCGTAGATTAAAAAAACAGTCTGTCGCCATTTCAAAAAAAATTACATATGACCCAAAACTAAACCATAGAAAAAGAGGAACAAATCCTAGAAAATCAGTTTAATGTCTTCAACTCAAAAAAGATACCAAAAAACAGAATAACAAAAGTTTTATACAAAGAAGAACTTAATTTAAAAGCAATTGTCTCTAAGAGAATCTCAAAGTAGTGTTCTCAACGCGCACAAGTGGTTTCTGCATTTGATGGCGCCGGATTCCCCAAGAATTGATCCATGTGTCAAAGAAAACCTGAGATACATGAAACCCGGTGAGTCGATACCAGAAATTGACAATCAGGAAAACCTTAACAAGCTGCTCTAATCAAACGAACCATCAGCAAAGAAGCTGCGTTAATGAATCTAAGAACTTGACTGCTGCTTCAAGGCCCTTCTTGGTATCAAGTATGAAAACGTCGGATAGTGAAAATACTCAAAATTGCTGCAAAGTTTTTAAGAATCTTTTCAACAGTGTGATGATAAAAATGAAAGACTGAAATCTCTAGGTTTGCAGAGCCTAGGAAAAACTAGGAGACTCTCTCCATGATGCAAAACAGTACTGAAAGTTCCAGTACTGGAGATATCCGTTTGGGGGTTTGCCTTGGTTTTGTTTCTCATGCCTTTGGCTTCTGTTCTAGCTCTAAATCTTCTTAAATCAACTTTTTTTTTGACAAAAGTGGTTTTAAGAAAAATTCCATTTTAGAAAATTAAAGTTGAGTGAAAATTACAGAATGCAAAAGTGCTCCGTTAGCTTAGTCGGTAAAGCATCCTACTTATGCGAATAGTTACGATTCACATGCCTGACATAGGAAGATCATGGGTTCGATTCCCTTACGGAGCATGAACCAATTTTTGAAACGCCAAAACTCCGAGCCAACCAAAACTTGACTTATGTTTCAAACTTGGAGGATCTTACAATTGTACAAAACCCCTCTTCTTATTTCCTTGGGGATTATTCAGTATCTGAGATTTTTGTGGGCCGCTGGACCTTCGGTAAAAACATAACCCCCGGCAATTGCTGTCTACCCGCGGGCAACGAGATAATAAATTTGCCATGAAATGAGTTATCAATAGCGACCATTCTAAAAACTTGAATCAAGACATTTCTTGGCAAATAAACCGATATTCATCATAGAGTCTAAAAGTTGAGTGAAGAAAGGCAGTGTGTTTTGTTTTTTTTCTTTCGCTTCGGCTGTCTTTTTTTTTTTTGGTCTATAAAACATCACCAACAACATCAAAAAAAAAAAAATCTATCTCCTCAATTAATAGCTTCTTCCATTTTTCCAAGCTGGCCAAGACGCTCCTAGAAATACACGACCAAAACTTCAATTGAAAAAATGACCACAACAACACTTCCCAACTCCATCAAGTCTATCACTTTTGACGGCACTGTCGGCAAGCTCGTCCTGTTTGGCGACTCTATCACCCAGCGTTGCTTCAGCCTCGACGAGGGCCGCTACGATCTGACCGGCCCTCTCGTTGACAACCAGCGCCAATCGTTCGTCTTTGGCTCCGCATTGACCGATCTTTTTCGCCGTCGCCTCGACGTGGTGCAACGTGGCTACAGTGGTTATTGTAGTGAGCACGCGCGATACATTGTAGACGACGTGATTGCTGGCATTGGCAGTGGCATCAAGCTTGTCATGATCTTTTTTGGCTCCAACGATGCGTCGAAAGATCCCAACCAACGCGTATCACTTGAGCGCTACAGTGAAAATATGGAATATATTATCAAGCGGTTTCAAGCCGTGGGCGCGAAGATTATCCTTGTGGGTCCGGCACCGCACGACGAAGTGCACCGAAACCAGATCTTCAAGGGCTCTGACCCTAGCCTAAACCCACGCTCGACGCTGCGCAATCTAGACTACAGCAACGCGGCCAAGAGTCTGGCAGAATCGCTTGATATCCCTTTTGTTGACCTCTGGCATGCGTTCTTGTTCAGTATCGGCTGGAAAGAGGGGAATCCCATTCCTGGCCAACTTGCCAAGGATTGTAGTAATGCTAAAACTGATAGCGGTATCAAGCACTTGCTAAATGATGGTCTCCACTTTACGGGACAGGGCTATGAGATTTGGTTTCGTGAGTTTGAGAAAGCGGTTCAAAACAACTTTCCTGAGTTTATTCCTGAAAACCTGCCGTTTCAATATCCAGACTTTGGACAGGATCTAATCAACCTGACTCCCGAACATGCCGAGCAAATGTTCAAGACCAAGGTTTTGCCCAATAGTAAATACTAGGTAGAAATTAAACTTGCGGAAAAAATCAATTACAAGAACTTTTTAGTTAATTTTTTTTTTCAATCGGAGGCTCAGATTCTGACTAATTAAGAATACTATAAAAAGTAAGACGAATGGTTTATTTAAGCATCTCATACAATACATGGCCTTGAGTTTCAAACTGATATTGATTGATAGTTTTCTTGGGCTACTGAATTTTACTTCGAAGCAAATAAATAAAACTGGAGATTTTTTTTCTTCTTTTCTTTCTTTTCTAAGACAAATTTTATTAGACTCCCGAGACAACCCAGCATCATCATAACAGATCGCAGTGTGCGACGCTATTAACCCCACAATCTAGACCCCCCGGTAAACTTCAAAAATCACGTTATGGTACAATCAATTAAAAGGTTGACTTGTAAATTAACTTTTTTTTTTTTTGTTTTCACTTGCAACAGATGAACCGCTTTGAGATTACTTTTGACCTGCTTTGTTGCTGCTAACCAAACTGTACCTGTAAATTAGATTTCCCTGCAACTATCAAAGCTTTAAAAATTTCAGATTTTTTTGATTCCGAAAGCCTTTTTTAAATTACTGTTGAGCCACTGGTTTACTCAAGAAAATATCTAAAGCTTGACACAAAATCTATGACTGTGTTTAAAATTTCTTTCTGCTCTTGTGAAATTGTAATTTCCATTGATTACAAAACTATGTAGAATTTAATTTCAAAACAGTATTTCTCATTTTACAACTTTAAACCTCAGACCGTTAAATCAATCGACAGCTTGAGAAATATTTATAACGAAACAGTTTGTTTTTACTGTAGTACTTGGTTTGTAATTTACAGACGTAATAAAACGCAGTTCAAATAAAACTGCAGTTTCTACTTGTTAAAGTTATCAACTTTACTACTGTCTAAACTAGTTCCCCGAACTCGGACATCAGAGCTCTCAAATTGATTCTAGCCCATGGGGCGTTTTTTTTTGCTTAGAAAAGAGAGAGAAAAACTTTTGAAGTTTTTAAAAATGATTTGAAGCTGAAAAGTTGGCTGACTTTTTTTTTTTTTCTTGTTTCAATGATGACCGAAAAAAAAAAAAACACAACTACTTTATTCATGCCTTGATTGATCTTTTTTGAATAAAGTCAAAAAAAAGCAAATAAAATCTTTAGAGTTCTCTCAATAATGGAGTTGAGACAGAGTTTGTAATTTCCTGCTTGGAATTTTTTAAATCTCAACTTGTGCTTCAATTAACTGTTACAGTAACAAATGGTTTTTTTTTAAATAATTCAGAGATTTCAAAACAAATGGAAAATTTTTGAAGATTAAAATGTTAGAGTCTTAAAATTATCCTCGATGCACAGTCTTTTTATTGTTTTTTTGTGAATAGTCTAACCAAACTGATTAAACTTGTTTGTTTCACAATTAAAAAAAGAGCAATTTATTGAAAAAACCAAATTGCAATTTTCAAGGCTAGAATTTTGCACTAAGACTCAATTTTTAGTCCAAAGTTCAATCAGTATGATACATATTGATGTACTTGTAATTCACAAATCATGTAATATTAAAAAAAAAAAAAAAGAGTTTTTCATTTGAAAAAATTCACCTATTGTAAGAAAATAAGGACTGGTTCATTTACCATAGTGTTCTAACAGAAACAGAACAGCTTTTTTTTTCCCCAATAAGTAGCCTTATGAGGACAAATCTACTTTAATTTCATGAGTTTTTTTAAATCCTAAACTTATGATTTTTTTAACTTTTTATTTATTTGGTTGGTTTTGTATTTTCAAGTTTGTAACCTTTTGAAGAAATAAATTTTTTGATAGATTTTGCTTTATTACAACTACACACATATACCACTCACTCACTAAATTTTTTTTTAAGTCAATAAACTCAACCCACAAAACTGTTCTTGTGAAGTTATTTTTTCTAACCAAGCTTTTTAGTCACGTGATAATTTTGTTATGTAAATGAAGTTGTTTTAAACATTTCTCGAGATTTTTTTTTTTTTTTTTTTAAAAAAAAACCATCCCGATTTCAATCCCTTTTCTTTCCTCCCCACAAAACATCATCAACCCTTTTTATCTACAGGTAAACCTCACAACTTAATTACTTTTTTTTTTTTTTTTTTTTGAGCCGAGTTTTTTTAAAGAAAATATCTTACACTTTAAACTAACCATAGAACCTTTTTTTTTTTTTTTTTTGGAAACTTTCTGGCCATTAACTATGTCAAACTCATACCTTTGTATTGTACCTGATTTTCCCAACACTGTATGTTCACACTTAAAGATGTTATTTTTTACTTCTTGGTTTTCTTCTTTTTTTTTTTTTTGAGTGATTTGAAAAGAGGACAAAAGCATTGGAAAGGGTTTTTGTACAATTGCAGGGACCTTCTCCTCTTCAGACAAAGGGGATACTAGAAGGTCGCACTAAAGACCAACAGGCTTGCGTTTAATTTTTTATTGTTGTTCTTCTTTTAGAGTCATAAAAGAAATTTGGGGGCGTTATCTCTCTCAATTTTTTTTTTTCTTCTTCTTCTATACTGACTAACTAAACTTCCAGATCAAGGCCCGCATGGAGGTCCGCCCGGTCCATCTTGCCAACGTGCTGAGCTCTGACCGCCTCGACCTTGCCGGCGCGCTCGCGCCCGAGGTCCCCGCTGCCAGCGCGGACGGCTCCCCCGCAGCGGTCCCCGATTTCAAGGGCTCGGCCGTGATTGTGCGTGCTGATAGCCGTGAAGACGCGATTGAGTTCTTGAAGCAGGACGTGTACGTGGCTAAGGGTGTTTGGGACGTGGCGAACGCGCAAGTATTTGCCGTAAGTGTAGAGGTTTTTTTTTTTTTTTTTTTTTACATTATTTTAGGTGCTAACTTTTTTCCTTTGAACAGATCTTCCAGGCTGTAAGAACTCAATTGACTAAGTAAAAACCCTCAATGACAAACTGAAGATTAATTTTTATATTTTAAATTAAAAAAAAAACATCAGTTTATTATTGGCTTTGTAAATCGAAGTGAAAGAAAAAGTGGAATAGTGAGTTTTAGCAGACTTCTTCTACTTATTGGGCAAAAAAAAAAAAAAAAACCTTGTTAAATTACTTGTGGAATTTGCATTTACTGCCGTTCAACTCATTGGGTAGAAATACAAGTCGATAATGAGAAAAAAATTATTACTGTAGCTACAAAAACAAACATAATTAAGACAATAAAAACAATTCAGTTCAAAATTAATATAAATACACGATCAGAGAAAAAAGGAAATAGTAAAACATTTCCAATTGCTTACTTTTTGTCAAAGTAATCGGCCATCTCGGCGTCAAGCTCCTCAAGAGTCTTCTTGGGACGACGGACAGGGCGGGGCTTGGAGGCCTTAGGCTTGTTAGTCTCAGTCTTAGGAGCTCTAGCTCTAGGGGTGCTAGTGGCCTTAGCCTTAGAAGCCCTGGGCTGCGAAGGAGTACTGAGTCATAGTTAGCTAAAACTGAACGAGAGAGAGAAAAAAAAAAAAGACAATGTAAATTCAACTTACGGGTTGAGACGAGAAGACAGGGGCTTCTTGGAAGGATCCATGACGAGTTCGACCTAAAACAGTTAGTAAATTATTAATAAAAAACTCATGGATAATACGTACCTTCATGAACTTAGCACCGTTATCAATAGAAGTACCATTGAATCTAACAGTGGCCTTGTGGGCGTGACCGGGGGTCTTAAAGGTGATGGTGACAACACCAGTGGACTGACCCTTGCTGTTGTAAGAAATCTGGCACTGGCTGATAGGACCAACCTCGTGTTGGAAGTAGTTCTAAAAAAAAGGTGTTGGTAATGCGTTCGTGGAGTCGAAAGAAAAAGCTGAAAGACACTGGATATGAGCGATGGCAATTGAATCCCCCCGTACATTATGCCGTAACCTAACCATGAAACGACACCTATCGCGAGAAGGTGTCTGCAAAGTGAACACAGACACCAACATCAGCAATAGTTCTTGAAGCAGGACGCGCCAAAAAAAATAAGGCAAGTCGTGATGTGTCCACATGAATGCGACGCGCCTAAAAAATAAACGCGTCAATGACATGGACAAGGTCTGCGAGTACCCAAACGCGACTTATGACCCATTTTCACTGGATGGTTCGCTCGGCGAACGCTGACTCCAACTGCTTGATATTTTTGAGAGTTTTTTTTCTCTGTAATCGCTTTGAATAATGCCCACCATCAAGAACATATTCATGGGGAGACTAGTGTCATCGACCCGATCCAGCGCTTACCTTTTTCATAGTGAAAAAGCATTTTTTAACATACCCTAACAGCGGTCTCAGAGACATCGGTAGGCTGTTAAAGGCATCTAGTTAGTTTGTTGAAATATTTACAAAGAAGACCAATGGCCTGTTTTTTTTTTTTAAAAAACTGTCGACAAGCGATGCGAATCCAATGCGAAAACAGAGCAACAATTTCGAAAATACAAAAAAGTTGTCACGTAGAGGGTGTTCGGGACGTTCGTCAAAAAGAGAGCCGTTGAGTTTAAGATTCAAGATCGAGTGCATACCAAGTTGGAAATAATGATTCTGTCAGCCAGCTTAGAGGCTTCATCAAGAACGTTAATCTTGGGGGCGGTGGGAGCGGCCTTCTTAGCGACAGCCTTTTTAGCGGCGGAGGGGGCAGCGGACTTGGAGACACCCTTGCGAGCGGGGGTAGATCTTCTGCTGCGGCCACGGGGCGTACGGGGCTTGGAAGAAATAATTTCGTCGAGAGATTTATCAAGGTTGGCAGACATGGTGATAGTTTATAGATGAGGAGGATGGTTAAACAAAAAGCAGTCTGGGTAGATGGGTTTGGGTGGGCTAGAACAAGAATAAATATAAAATGATGTTGAGGAAAAAAAAAAAGAGGTAAATGGAAGAAGGAAAGAAGAAACAAAGGAGAAGATTTTCGAATGAATAAATAATAAAAAAAACAAAAACAAATAAATTTGAAAAAAAAAATGATAAATGCAGAAATGGGTGTATTGGTTGCGCAGAAATTTAGAAAAAAAAAAAAAAAAAAGTCAGACTTGATGTTTTGCGGCTGTCGCATATTTCTGGTGGCAACGAAAAGTTTTGTTTTAAAAACAAAACAAAAAAATCAGTTAACAAATTAGAGTTACCCGGTTCAAAATTAAAGCGTGTAGCAGGGGTTGGATAGTGGGGCAGTGGGTCACCAGTGTGTGGGTTAAACACGTGTCAGATAAATAAAAAAAAATTCAAAATCTACAAATACATAAGACATAAACATTAAAACATAAAACATTGGCATTCGATTCAGCCTTGCGCTTCATCCCACTGCGCCTTTTGCTGATTTGTCGCGAGTGACTTGACAAGGTTTTGCAATCGTGATTAAATTTAATTAACAAAGATACGGTGCAATCTATCTTACTTTTCAAAGACTACTCAGACATCTCTTTCATGAAAAACACACAGAGACAGAAAAAACTTGAGCTTAGTGATAACGTTCTCAACCACTAACAAGTGTGTTGGCCACAAGAACTGCCAAATCACGGCTGTAGACTTTCAAAAATGTTTAATTAAAAATACACATTAGATAAGAACAATAATGACATGAATACCTGCCGCCAATTATAAAAATTAGAAAAACCAATGAAGAAAAAGAAAAAAAATAAATAAATTCTATCTGCCACTGCTGCTGGCGTTACCGTTGATTAAGTCAGACACAGACACTCTTTGAACCCCGCTTCCGCCCGATGGGCCCACTGAATCCTTGTTAGAATTAGACAGGCCTGTCGCTGCAGCACTGCTAGAAAAAGCGTTCGGCGCAAGACCTGATACTGATGTTGTTGATGATGAATTAGTGTTGTTAGCCGTGGACCTTCCAGATAATGTTGTACTAAGAGATGACGATGCAGAGAGAAAGGAAGGAGGTAGTGTTGAGCCACTGGTTAGACTTGAGCCAATTTCAAGCGGCTGTAAAGGTGGTGGCATATGACGGCCTAACGACAAAGTACGAATGCTTGGCAGTTGTACGGACCCTTGATCAAGCATTTCGCGCGGATGCAGTCGCGGTGAGTGGGCTGGTGTTGCCAAGGGTGTGTGATCAGGGGTAGGAGAAGTGGAAGGCGAAAAAATCGGAGACGGCGGTGCTGTGGACATGGGCGAATTGGGGCGCGACCGCTTGGAGCGGTGCTGGAGGTAAAGATCGTCGTCTGCTTCGTGTTTATTCTTGGAATGGAGCGCTGTAAGAGGAGTCAGGCGAGTAAGGCCGGAAAAGTGATGATTGTGGTGATGGGGAGGCTGATGGTGCGGGTGGTGGTGGCTGTGGTGAGTCAAGTGCGGGAGGTGCGTCGAAGATGTCGAATTAGTGGAGACCGAAGATGATGGACCCGTCTGGCTAAAGAAGCTTGATGAGGACGCATTGAAGTAAGAAGAGAGCGATGGTGATGAGTGCGTAGAAAATAGCTGATTGTTGCCGCTGTTAAGCTTTTTCTCGCGCTCCAGCTGCTGTGTTGCTGCAGTAGCCAGAGTATTCATGTCAAATGTTGACGAGTATGCAGAGCGCGAGAGTGTTGAGTGCGGGACTCGCACAAACTGGCCTTGCTGCTGCAGCGGCTGTTGCTGATGTGGGTGTTGTTGTTGTTGCTGATCCAATGCTTGCATCAAATGAGGACTAATAGTTGGCGAAGACGGGTTTGAGCTGTATGGTGAAGACAACTCGCTGCGCGAATGTGCAGGGGTAGTGAACGATATTGGTAAGGTGGAATTGCCAGTAGGAGAGGAGGCGATTGAGACGGGGGTGGATATTGCGGCTGACTTGATTCTGATGGGTTTGACAGTAGAAATATTTGTGTTGGTATTAATAGAAAGAACCGAGTTAGGCAACAATGGCGATGTGGGCTGAGAGAATGAGGACTTGGAAACAGTCTTTGATTTACGTTTGTTGGTGGTGGTTGGTACTGCCGCCAATGATGGGGTGGAATCCGGGGTAGCTGTTGAATTATTATTATTGTCTGTTGCAGGTGCAAGATTGTACTTTATAGATCGATTGTTTCGGCGGGAGTGTGGGTTGGTGTGAATGCGTGAGTGCCGGGTAAGTTCGTCGGAGCGCGAAAAGCGTTTGGTGCAGCCGGGGAAAGAGCATGCGTGTGGCTTTTCGCCGGTGTGGGTTCTAATGTGCCGGGTTTGGTGCTCAAGACGGTGAAAAGCCTTTTCGCAGATGGGACATTTGTATGGCCTGGGTAATTCAGGCTTTGGAGGAGGAGCAGTGGCGGGTGGTGTGGCGGGGGCAACGGCAGCTGCATTAGCGCCTTCTGGGGTAAGTGCTTCGGATTTCATGGTGCTATGAGGCCTAGAGGAAAGCAGGAGAATAAGAGGGAGGTAGAAAAAGAAGAAGAAGAAGAAGAAGATAAAGAAAAGTAGAGAAAAAGAAGAGGAGAAGGAAGAAGAAGCGTAAAAATTTGGTTTTTTTTTTTTTTCTTTCGAAAAAAAAAAATTTAAAAAACAAAAAAATTTTATAAAAAAGGAGAAAAAGAAAGAATAATAGTAATAATAATAGTAATAATAATAGTAATAGTAATAGTAATAATAATAATTATAATAGTAATAATAATAGTAATAATAATAATTATAATAATAATCAGTTTTAGTAGTAATTCCCCTTAACATACGAGCTAACTGATGGCATTAGTATAATCAACACTTTCAAACAATAGTCATAATGTTACAAAATTTTGAAACTGCAGCCCCATCCATAATAAACACAGTTGTTATGAATATCTGGCGATGTTTTCATCACTCTCAAACAGCTAAAGATCCCACAATATGTATGACTGCACATCCCCAACAGCAGCAGCAAACCAAATTTAGTAAAAGCAGCTATTGCTCAGTTTTAATTTTTTTTAAATTTTTTTTTACAAGTCATCACCCACCATTCTCTGCTAAAAAAAAAAATTATAAAAAGAAATAAATTAAAATATTTGTAACCGCCAGCACTTTCCCCAGGCCTATAATAGCGGAAAAATTTTATTCAAAAAAATTTTATAATCAACTTCCCCTCGTAAAAAGTCGGAACAGAAAACATCAAAAATTTATGTATGTTATTTTTAATATTAAATGATAACAATTACTAAAAAAAAAAAACATGAAAAAAAACGACGTAACACGAAAAAAATTTCTCCGTTTGACATTTGATGTTTCCATTATAGTCAAACCAGACGAGAAAACAGAAACTTTTTTTTTCCGAGTTTGCAAATAAGTTATGGTTATTAATAAGTAACACACACACGTTGTGTGATTGTTTATTTTGGTATTAGTTTTTTTTTTATTAAACACATGTAAACATGTTATGTTTGGGGTTTTTGTGATGATCAGAATCCCGCACATCACACATACCGGGTTAAGAATATTGCCATTATGTGTGTGTGTGGGGGGGAGAGAGATGGAAAAGTTAGTAGCAACCACAAAAAAAACAACATCAAACAGAAAACATGTCTACCAAAATGTACAAAATCCAGTAGAAATAACCTGATAGTCCTAAAACAAATGTTTTCCTTTTTTTTTCTTTTGACTGTTATAAACATGACATGCTGTCAATGTTTGCGGTAATCTGTCGACCCTTTTCAGTTACTGTTTTTTTTTTTTTTTGCCTTGTTTTTTACCCCACTGGAAGAAATAATTTTTTTTTCTCTACTTTGGTGGTGGTTGCTGAATAGGCGGGTATCAAATATACTACAAAAAGGTTGACAGCAAAAAAAAAAAAAATTTTAAAACGGTCTCCATCTCTTGCTTGTAATTTATGCTATTTTACTATAATTAGTCGTAATTTATGTTAACTTTACCAACTCTGGGGAAAAACAAAAACCCCCCAAAAAAAAAATCTTTTTTGGGTCATCACTTAAGATTTCCTCTTGTAGTGGTTCGGAATAATCCTGGAGATAACACCAAAAAAAAAAAAAAGTTGGACTATAACAACAAAATCATCATTAAAACTGTAGTCTTGAGAAAACTTTTTATTAACGAATGAATCCGCCTTGCAAACGGGCTCTTCTGTCGTAAGATTCTCAAATGTTAAACGTGGGGGTTTTTCATTTGGCAATGACTTTGAACAGTCTTTTCATGACGGGGGTTAACCTCAAATCAATAATTGGTTCAGGGTTCTTTAAAAGCATCCCCAGTTTTAAAAGTACTATACTCTTTAAAGGCTCTGAACTCATGTTTTTTTGGTAGATGCTACTAAAAGTTTTTGTGCACACTTCTAATTCAGAGATCCAGCAGCTAATAGCTGCCTGTGTATGTCACATAGACAATCCAGGAATTATCCCGTTTCTTCCATGTTCTGTATACATATTTTCATGTCTTCTTTTAAAGTTCAAATCATTCCAGAATTTTAAACAAACCCTTTAAGCTCCCAAAAACTGTTTTAGCCTTCCCTCATTCAAATTTGTTTTTCTCTTTCCCCCAGATTTTGCAAAAATATTTTGATGTTCACAAACTAGCGAGATCTCCCGATAACCATCTTTCATGTTTCAGACCGGTCTGTTTTTTTTTTTTTTTGTTTTTTGTTTTGATAGATTGCACTTGAGTGGTAGGCAGCAACCCTAGGCGCTAATTCAGGAATAGTAAGGGTATGAAGCTAGTACAACTTTTTTAGATCTACAAGCTTCCGTTTTGCCGTGGAACGTGGCAGGAGCGTTTTTTTTTCTCTTGTGTTGAGATTTGTGGAAGTAAAAAAAAACACTGTTAAAAAATTTTTTTTTGTTTGCCGGTATAGTGCTTGATTATATCTCGCCCAGTGCATTCTTGAAAATGCAGACCGATTACATCAACCTAGAGGTGTAGCTAGTCCTAATCATACACTATCACTCCGATCTGGCAGTAAGGCTGACAAACAATTTGCCAAAGTGGATGGATACCTGTTAACATAAATGTTTGCTTCTTTAATTTTATTTAATTTTTGCTTTGTTGCTGATTCCCGGTTGTGTGGAAGTTTTTGTGATTTAGCTCATCCAATCCCATGAGCAACAGGAAACAAACAAACAAAAAAAAACTTGTTAATTATCTGTTCATAAGCTAGTTGGATATGATATCATTGCGATGTTTCTGTTAACTCCATCTTATGTTATTTGTGTTTGACCTGTAGCTACACGCCTAATATAGAACAGTAATGAATTCAAAAACAGTAAGCATTGCGGGTGTCTCTAAAATCTTCAAGTAAGTATTATGGCCTAAAGCTCAAGAATTATTGTCTCTTAACGGTCTTAATTCCGCAGTAAGATAACATATTTATCATAATTTAACAGAAGAAAAAAAACAAACTTTAAAGGCTTGTACACCTTTTCATTTCCGTTTAGGCGATGATTGAAAACGTGTAGCAATAATAAAACTTTGCTTTGTTTAAAATATTTTCAAATATTGAATTCCTAGCATTTGACTATTAAACATTTTTTGTTTATATTTTTAATTTTTGCTTGTTTGCTTCAGAACAACATGTATCTGAATAAGAAAAAAAAAATCAATGTGGAGGTTTTCGAAAAAAAATGGGGAAAAAAAATTAAAATTTGATTTTGTGAAAGTCAAAATAAAATATATTTACACTCTCCATTTTTAAAGTAGCTTTAGATTTCCTGGATTTTTCGTAGCGCCGGAATTATTATTTTTAAAATTCTTTTTTTTTTGTCTGCTTCACTTTTTTTGTTTGGGTGAGATTAACCGCGCTTGCTTTACTTAAAATCCGGAAAAAAAAAACAAAAAAAACTGCATAAATTCCTGCATGTTGCGGCTTTCCAAAAATTCTTTTCATGTCGTCACTTCTTTCTTTCTTTTGGCTGAGGTTTTTTTTTTAAAAAAAAAACTCACCACGAAAACTGACTAATTCAAAAACCCCCACAAACCCCCAAAGCTCTATTCTTATTTCTTCGTGAGCTAAAAAAAATTGTGATGGAAAACTAACGCGTCCAAATTTTATTTTTTTTCATCCCCACATTTTCTTCTACTGTTTCTTAGTTATCACGTCATTCAATGATGGCGACCATAAACAAGAGGATAGCGGGGGCCCTGGCGTTCACTGAGGGAGGGGAAACCGGCAGCAAAAAAATTGTAGGGGATATAAGGAGAGACTTTTTTTTTTTTTTGGTTCTTTCTACATCGTAGCAAAACGCGTAACCAAGTTTGAAATTCTTAGAATTCAAATCGAGAGATTTAAGAACAATTTTAATAATTCTATGGTTCTTTAGTCGAGATTAATTATTCTTTTCATCGCAAAAAAAAAAAAATAAAAAACAGAACGCAGCTTTAATCTAAAGGGACGTTTAAAATTTTTTTTGACATTCTTTCAGGAAAGCCATAATTAGAGTTTAGCTGGAGTGAAAAAAACAAAAATTTAACTAGGCCCGCCATCGTGTAGTTACCATTTTGCAAAATATTGATCAGACTATTAGACCAAGCCCGTGCGACCCACGTAGAATGTTATTTCTTTTAAGCAGAAATCTACTTATTGAAATATTTATCTTTAGCTATGATCAGTTTTGCTTTTCGTAGGTCTGGCTTGACAATTTGTACATCTTGTTCAGAGTTCTCTGAAAAAAAAAACACAAGTTTGACCTGCTTATAAGTTACTGATAATATTTACTGGCTGTGGGTTTTTCACTTCCTATCGTAGTAAATTTTTTAAAAAATCAAATTTTTGGCCACGGCAGTTAAGTTTTTTGTTCTTTCTAGAGTTAAATTTAAAATGTAGTTTTGGTAATGAAAGATGGAAACAGTGAAATGTGCCCTCAAAAACTGAAAGTACAGTAAAAAACCAGACTGAAATCTTTTGAATTCCAAAATTTTCATGTAAGAAAATAAAAAAAAAATTGTTCACATAGACAGTGTTAGTTTTACAACACTCAGAAGCCCAAGGCCGGTAAACAGCGTTTTTGACATCATGCATGACAAGTTAATGGCGTTTAATGGAACTAATTATGCCATGAAAATTTAATACGCTAATTGCCATGAGAAAGGTGAAATTAACACATGAATTCCTTAACAAATTAATCTTGAAAAAAAAGATGTCAACGTTTCATAAATATTCTCGGTACAAAGGGAAAAGAGTTGGGAATCAAACAACCAGTCTTGTCTAGGGCACAAGTGTGAACAATTATAAGTTTCTGGAAAAGATGCTGCTGTTTTTATCTTTCACTATCTATAGTCTTGGGGTGACTGGTAAGCTTAGTAAAACAAGTGTCGGAACAAAAACTTAGATTTCATTTGCCAACTTGGCATTAATTACTGAATGTCAGGTTAAAAAGTAGTTGAATTTTGAAACTTGGTTGTGAAATCTTTGTTCACGCTTTTGTTGACTTACACTTCTCGAAAAAATCAAAAAAAAAATTATCAAAAGATGTGACATAACACTAAAGGTTTAAACAATATGGCTTTGGTTAAAATACATTTAGGTAGCTTTTATTTTCACAACTTGACAAACTCAAATGACAAAAAAAAAAAAGCACCAAAATAATTGTACTTTCAAATATTTGTGATGAACAATATTATTTCAACCCTTAAAGCCAAAATCGTGTTATAGTAATACACTTACAGATTAGCGCAAGACCTAATATAAAGGCTCAGTTCAAAATTCAAATTAGCACAAAATTGAGCAGTTTGAGCTGAGCTACGACTAGTATCTACATTTGAATGATTACAAGTAATGAGACTACGCTTTCTGGTATTTATACTCTTAACTATGTCATTATCAACATTGATAAAACAATTTTACCCAATAAGTTTTTATTGTCAAGTGAAACAGTATTTACAGTCTTATTGTCTTCTTTTTAATTGTTTTTTTTAAAAATAATCAATTAGGGAAGTTCTACTTGATACCAAGAAAGACCTATGAGCGGTAGTAAAGTTCTGAGATACGTTACCTCAACTTCTTTGCTGATGGTTTGCTTAATTAGAGTAACTTGTTTATGTTTTACTGATTGCCAATCTCTGAAATCGACCTAAAGGGCATTAGGTATTTCAGGTTTCCCTTAATAAGTGAAGATTTTATGGACAATCTGGCGCCATCGAATGCAAACACCACTTATGCACGTTGAAAACGCTATTTTGAGAATTTCAAAGAGATTAATGTTTTTGAATTAGTGTTTTGTTTGTATCTCTTCTGTTATTCTGCGTTTGTGTTTGTGACTTTTTTGATGTAAGGACAAAAACCTGATTTTCTATCAATCTTCATATTGTCTTAACTTATCATTTAAAGCAGTAATACTGGTTTCTCTTATAAATTCAACAAAACAAACTCGTTTTTTTTTACTCTAGAACTATCACGCTGTAACAGTGATTTTGCCGAGTTTTTCTTTTTTTTCTTTTTTGGAATACAGACAGCGTTTTTAAAAATTTACTGACCCCGTCTTGCCTATTCTTATTCAAGTATGTTAATTCTCCGTTTGTTTAATGACAGATTTGAACATGATCTTGACTATTTGTTAAAGAGCTCGTCTATTAATAGTAGTACTGATAGTAGCAACAAAAGCTACTATGTGACTTTTATGAAATTAAAAATGTAGCACATAGAAAAGCCAACAATTAATAGCCTTGATGACCAAGTTGGTAAGGCGCGTCACTAGTAATGACGAGATCGTCGGTTCGAATAGAGCAACTTGTTGAGGTTTTACTGATTGTCACTTTCTCGTATCGACCTACCGGGTTTTATGTATCTCAGGTTTCCCTTGACACATGGAGCAATTCATGGGGAATCCGGCGCCATCGAATGCTGATACTACTTGTGCGCGTTGAGAGCGCTA
>JAKVQX010000373.1:0-19000 GCA_030463015.1 Geotrichum citri-aurantii
AAGAGTACCCGTATTCTTATCTTTGTAAGTTTACCAACACGTCGAAGGATCATTCTCCTGGCTAACACGTAGATGAATCCAGCGAGAAATAGGCTTATTTGACTATATCCTCACGGAACTTATTAGGACCTAAGCTTAGTACTCACGTCCCCGGGATGGGCACGTGACACCTACAAAAGGCTTTTTTATTATCGAAAAAATCAGTTTCATCGTTGAGACTTAGTTATTTAAAATCGTCAACTAGTTTTCTTGATCGAAAAAAAAAAAGCCGTGACTTTGACTTTTAAAATAAACTCAGTTTAAGAATATCTCGATAAAGTTTTTTAAAAGGTTATTTACTCTAACGGTATGTGGAGAGCATGAGTCTTCAGGCTAGATGGTAATCTCAACGGTCCAAAAATCAACCGTTTCTGTAATTATTGTTCATGCCCTTGATTTTTTACAGTAAAAAAATTTTAAACCATTAAATAGTATTCTTTGAATTTCTTTTGTTTTTGTGTGTTTTGGTATGAGTAACCTTTTTTTGATGTAAGGACCCTAAACTGATTTTCTATCTAAAGCATTCAACAGAGCCTTCAAACTTGAATTCTGAGCACACAAAAAAAATAAACAAACACCACACACTCAACTGAGTTCAACTTTTTATTATAAAAATACTGGGTTTTTAGTCTTATTCGTCCTTTCTACTTAACTAGACATGTTACTATACTATCGATAAATTAGCCGTGATTTCTTTAAAGCTATTCATCAAAAAAACAAAGTAAAAAACGTCATCAAGACAAACAGTCTAATTTTTAAATTATATACTTGTCAACATCAGAACCGTTTTCTCATACAATGAAATAAAATGTTTGTAACTAAATTTGAATGAGATTATAGATTTTGTTAAGTATTTTTGCTTAATTCTTGTGTTTTTATAGTGGGTTCTCAAGATTTTCAAAAAAGCTGAAGAAACTTGTTTTACTGATGAATTTTTTTAATTCGATAAGTCACTGCACTTGCAAAAACAGGATTTTGTAAAAGAAAAAAAAAATCTATCCACAGTTTTAATTAAAGCACTAAATGTTGAACTTTTTAAACTTGTTACAGCTGTTTTATTTTCTACTATCATATTTTTAATGTTTAAATTGTTTTGGCTTCACTTATTAAAGTAAAGTGTTTTTTAGATACATCCCTAGCCTAAAAAAAATCAAGTTTTTAGTTTCATGCCAACTTATGAATTGTGCCCCAAAAAAGAAACAAAAGACGATTGGTTTTTTTTATTTTCAAAAAAGCGGCTCGCAAACAGTGTTTGAGCACACAACTTGTAGTGTAAAAATCTGCAATCAGTTTTTTTTAAAATCCATGTTTAATTTTAATTTGTGTCTTCTGCATCAAGCAACACATTTTTAGAATACAAAACTTGTTTTACGAGCCTTGCCGTCAAATTTCAAAATTGATTTTTTCACACAGCAAAATTTTAAGGGGTGTTTTATTTTCAGTAGCAGTTTCTAAGGCTTGCATTTAAAAGATTTTTTCTGAGGTGCCTATTTGTTTTAAAACAAATTAATAAGTAATTCTGTTTAGTAAGATCCAATTTTTTCACGTTTTTACGGCTCACGTTTGCTGCAATTTTTTAAGAGATTTATAATATTACCTGTCTTTCATAAGGGTCAGGCTCACTGAAAAAATTTGTAATACATGTCAAATTTATCAAAAAAAATGTAAACCTTGTTCTATCTAACGAGTGTTGTCCAAAAATTGAGACAGCTCTACGAAAAAAAAAGTCCTGAAAACTGCATTAATTATATTTTTTATTAACAAAGCTGGTGCGACAAATCCTGCTATCATTGGCTCTAATACTCCTTTCTATTATTTTAGTGATGAAAACTTTTTGCAATTTACTGTTAACAGATATTTAGAATAAATAAGTATTTAATTTGATAGATCAAAAGATTTTGTGATGACGTTGTGGTCACAAAATAGGCAGCATATGTGCAAGTCAACACGAAATTTTTAACAGTGTAATTTGATGAAAGAGTGGGTTTCTGGCCCCATCGTTTAATTTATTTTGTCAATTAAACTTACAATTAAAAAATAATCAGAGATGAATACCTAAAAATCCAGAGATATAGATAATCATCTGACATACCATGATTAGAAGAAAAAAAAATTTCTCATGAAAATATCATCTCTACAGCAAATTAATGTTACCCAATACTATTTGACCATTTATTTTCGATAGTCTTTTCAGTGTCTTAAAAACCGATCAAATCTTCCAGTTTTCTAAAATTTAACTTTTGCTAAAGGTTTTCATTTAATATTTTAGTGTCTAATTAGTTAGTAAGGAAGTCTTGAAAAGACAGAGACCAGTTTTACTGTAACTTTACTCCTTAACTAATGGAGCACGTCTGGTTTTGTTAAAAAAAAAATAGATTTGAAAAGTTTAATGTTGTTCTTTGCACACAAGTCTATTAAAAGTTCAACGTCATCAAATGTAAAAAAAGCCATTGTGCGCGTTGAGTCCCCTAGTTGAAAGCTTGCTGAACACAATTTCTTTTTGAAATAACTTTTATTTTCCATCTTTTGTCATCATGATTTACTTTAAAAGTATATTTTTTCCGATGAAAGAACAGTATACAAAAATTTAATTTATCTATTATGTTCAAGTTCCAAAGCTTTTTGATTCACGCATAAAAAACAGATTTCTTTACTGGTACTAAACGGTGCTGCCACTGCTAAGTGTAGCTTGACTTGTGACATACGTACGTAATTACTTAAAATCGGTTATTGAAACCAAACTTTTGCTATAAAAACAGATTACTTATAACTAATAAATAAAAAGTTTACTTTAACAAGTTATTTTGTGGCCGATCAAGATCTGTCTCCCATTAAATTTTATAGCAATATACAGTTATCACTTTTAAGTAAGTTACTGTCTTTTATACGTATTACAAAATCTCGGAACCGTCTATTAGCTAGTTTTTTTGCATCAACTTTAACAAAAAAAGATCTCAATAACCGTTTGGTGCTAACTTGGTGTGTTTCTTATCATTAATCATTGTTCATGGCGCCTTGAACTTCATAATAAGGCTTCTATTTCTTTAAGCTTGCTGTTTATTTTGTGATTGTATTGTTTGAAGTGCTTCTAAAGCATTATCAGTTAAGAATTTAGAAATCTTTTTAAAAGTCTGGCAATCGTTAAATTTTGCACAGTTGGAGTTGACATGATTTATACCAATGCCTTTTAGATCCTCTCAACTGTCTATTGAGTTCTTTTTGGCAGAACTTAAAAAACTGAAATACAGTCCCCTGTAACTTAAAATGAGGAAATTTTTTTTTTCACCACCTAATCTTCAAACATCAATATCTCTTCTCATTTTCAATTAAAATAAACCAATTTACGATTGATTAAACGGCAGGTCGCTTGCCAAGTCAAATACAAAATTTTTGGATTATTTTTTGGTCCCGTTGTTTTAGGGTTCTTACAAATGCTCAGAAATGATTGATAGTTTGAACGGTAAAAAAAGACCCCAAGAATTACGAAATTAGAATTGAAAAGAGATCTTGACATAGCCGCTTCCATATTAACCATTACTCAATTTGCAAAAAGCAAAAATTTGCTAAAATAAAGAGCTAGAAAAAAACAATGCACAAACTAAACAATGTGCAAAAGTTTGTTTAAATTTTGCAAAGAAATGATTGAAAACTGGGGGGCTGGAAAATGCTATGTTTTCAGATGAAAGTATGGTGTCCAGCAATGGCCTATCTAAGAATTTTCAGGTTTTCAGAGCACCCAAGGACAAATATAAGAGGAATTTAGTAGTTTCTGTGTCTAAAGGACCTTCAATTTCGGGGATGGTGTGGGGTGCCATTTGGCAAGAAGGAAGATCCGTTCTTCACATCTTTGATGAGCTTAGAGAGAAGAAGAAGGTAAATGCAGCTGCGTTTAAAAAGTTTTGAACACTAATATACTTTCTATCTACCAACCAGGTACTTTATTTTAGCAAGATAACGCACTTATTCACAAAACTAAGGTCTTGATAGATTATATAACAGATCATCAAATTTAAGTTATTAAATAGCCACTTATTTCTCCAGATACAAAATCCCATTGAGCATGTCTGGGCCATTTTTAAGCAAAAAAATATCTTCTCAGCATCCTGAAATATCAGAAATGAAGGATACTGCAACAAACAGAGCTGGTTTTACCCCAATTAAGTTACAGAGGACTGTAAATTCACGTTTTTTTGATTTTAGAAATTGATAGCTGATAAAAACCTGCTTTACACTATAGTATAAGTTGCTTGTCAACCATTTCTTATTCATTTTGGCTAGCTTTGACTTTCAGAAAGCAGTTTTAAAACAGGTTTTTTGACAGGTTTTTTGAAAAAATGCAATCCAATCTTTAATTGCTAATATTACTGTCTTTTAAAATTGTTTTTGATAGATAGAAAATCAGTTTATTGTCCTTATATCAAAAAAGTTACACATACAAAAAACATAATAACAAAATATACAAAAAAGACATTAATTCAAAAATATTTGTCTCTAAAAGACTCTCAAAGTAGCGCTCTCAACGCGCATAAGCTGGGTAGATAACAGAGATTGACATTCAGTAGAACCTAAACAACCTGCTCTACTTAAATGAGCCATCAGTCAAGAAATTGCGGTAATGATTTTTAAAGCTTGACTGCAACTCTGACGCTTTTTTTTTGGTATCAAGTAGGACTTTTGGATCAAAACTTCAGGGAAACTCTTGCATTTCAATGTCAATTAAAAAAAAAATTTAAGCTTTAAAATTTTTGATAGAGCTCAAATGACTCTAATTTTAGTTTTTCTTGTTTTAAATTGTATTATAATTACCAGAATTTAGAATAGAATATTTTTAAATTATTTCAAAACGTTTTTAACAACAAAAAAACTATAAATGATAGACAATGTGTTTGCTTTACTTTTATTTTGATAAATATCACGACAATTTTAGTAATAAAGTGGCCGTGTGGTCTAGTAGTATGATACTCGCTTTGGGCTTTGAACCGAATTTGCGAGTGGTCCAGGGTTCAATTCCCTGCTCGGCCCCTTTTTTCTTTCATCTGTTTTAACTTGACGTTTATTTTAAGGATCGTTGTACCATGCTCAAAGTTACTAAAGACTTCATAGTTATGGGTGTCATAGAAAATATTGATGAGGTATACAGATGAATTCCCAGCCTGGTGATAAGGCAGTTTTCTGCTTCATGTATGCGTCTACTAAACTTGAATTTATCAACCATGTTTGATACCTAAAACTGACAGGCCTATAGAAATAAATTTGTATTTCAGAAAATCCTGAGCACCGCGACACAAGATTTAATATGGATTCAAGTTTGTGTCTTTGAAGCTCAATCCAATAGTTCCGCTTGATACTAAGAAGGGCCTTATAATGATGGCCAAGTTCTTCGAATCAATAACGCATCTTCTTTGTTGGTGGGTTTCTTGATTCAAGCAGCTTGCAGAGGTTTTAACAAAATGTAAATTTTTGGCATCCACTTACCAAGTGCTATGCATGTCAGGTTTCCCTAAGCACATGAGTAAGTCCATGAAAATTTCTAAGCAGTTGAGTGTAAAAATCTCCTAAGTTTCAAAAAAAAAATTTTTTTTTTAATTAGTTTCTGTTTCAGTGAAACCTTTGGCAGATTTCTTAGTGCGAATTCTTAATACTGACCTTGTAAGTTATAACTTGAGCCTCTCTTTTCCTGCTGCTTAGTCTTCTGAGAGAGGTTTCATGTTTTTTTGAGAGCACTGGCTAACCACGAATCGCTGCGCTCTACCAAATTCAATCTATAAACTCTTTTAAAACTTTATAGATATTGAAACAGTTGGTAAACATTACTAATTCCCTAACCAACTAGAAATTTCATCATTTTTCATTTAGATGAATATGTTTACAGTTTAGTTGTTAAATCGCTTTTGTAAAAATTTTTTTAAGAAACTCTTTGTGTTGTATATAGGCTTTTAAAGTTGAAGTCAATTACTAGTGTCTTGGGCCTCATGAATCTAGTCATCTGCCTGTGTAATGCATAATTAGTTATTTCAAGGCTACAAAGCTATTATTATTGGTTTTTCCTGATGTTCTGACTTTCCAAACATTTGTAAAATTCAGAAATCTCTTTGGTAATCTCTAGATTAATAACTATGTGCCTAAATATAAACTGGAGTTACTGGATCAAAAAATAAAAATTCTCGCAGCCATCAACCCAACTACCTTACTTAGTTTTAAAACTTGTTTCATCGTTAGAAAAACTATCTAATAATGTCTGTTAAAATGATGAGGTTTGAATTTTTCAAAACAATCTGTAGCGTAATCTTTATTGCGTCGATAGTTTTCAACGAGATATAGTATGAAAGATTTGTGCTTTTAATTAAACTGGTCAGTTTTTTGTTCTTATTTGAATATATTTATAGCGACATAAAAATATTTTTTTGTGAAAATAACAAGGCAAATTTTATCCCTTTGACAGTTTAGTCTATTTTCGAGTGTATGAATCGGTCAAGTGCCAGCAATAAGTTTTTCTACATTAAAACTAGGCAACTTCTGTAATAGCATGGAAGTGAAGGAACGTGATATACTGTATGAGATGTTTCTAGAGTTTTAAAAAAGTTCAAAAAGTATTATTACAAGTAAAACATTGATAGAAAAAAAAAATACTCTAGTGAAATTTTAATTTCTTAAACTCTATCATCAATAAAAAATATCATCAAGATTTAGGCAGAAGCTGTCGCTGTAAAATTAGCGTGGAAAGAGTTATCAATAATATTAAACTTTAGACTTTTCTACAAAAAAAAGACTTTTAGGCCTGGTGAAAGCGAATCGAGAAATTATAACAGCTTAACTTTTACATTTACTCAAAATATTGTGCACAATGGCTTGTTCGATATTAATACAGTTAGCACAATAAATTTTTTTACAGTTTTTTGAATAGATTTTGTTCTAATTATTCATAGTTTCTATATATAGAGGGTTATATCTTGATTTAATCATGAAAAAAAAGTAGGGTTGCTACTGACTATTGGCAAAAATGCGATAGTTGTGGTTTGCAAAGCAAAATTGCAACTTTCAGCATTGCCAGCCTTATTGATAATAAAACTATAGTTACTGTAGATGTTTGTGTGAGAATTTTATTACCCCCCTCCCTCCCCCAGAACAAACTTCAACTTTAACCAAACTTGGCAATTTTCAGCTTCGAAGGCTTGAATATATTTTTTTAAAATAATTTCAGTCATTTTTGGAGATCATTGACTTCTCCTTTCCCTAAGATACTTTCTTATTTTATTTGGAAAAGAATAAAAGTATTTTCTCTATATTCATTCCACAGGTTTACTCGCAAATCGCGGCCTCCCTTTCGGGGTTCGCACGATTTCTTAAAAAATGATTGTGACAAAATACTTTTCAGGTTCCTTGATTCCGCAAAAGATATTTAAAAGAAAAAAGAAAACATTGTCAATAATCGAGCATTAAAAACTTTCCTCTGGGGGTTGTTTTAATATGATGAAAAAAACAAAATTTTCAATTTCTAAGCTTCGTTTACCTTTTATTGCCGATATAATCATCATTGAATACATAGTTTTTTTTATTTTATTTTTCTATTCTGATGGAAATATCTCGGAAAGTTATCATTGACCATTTTGTACATTTTAGTACACTATTAACGGAATTTATTGTATGTTGTCTTGGAGAAAGTCACATGTTTCCCCACTTTCCCCCGGACTTGAGCCGAGTTAAACAAAACACTTTGGGCCTGAGCCACCGAAACATCCTTTAACCGACGTCAACAGACCTTTAAATATCAACCCAACAACTTCAATTTTTTTTTGGATTATTTATAAATTACTTCTTCCCTGCTTTTTTACATTTTTACCGAACCTATTCCATTCAAATTTCTATCTCCAAATCTTCAACAATGTCTTTCATTACTAGATCTACTCTGAAATCCATCAGCAAGATATCCGTCGCAAGACAGTTTTCTTCTTCTGTCGCTAGAATGCAATTCGCCCCCGGTCCTTTGCTTCATTTTACCGAGGATGAGGAAATGTTTCGCGACACTGTTGCCAAGTTTGCCCAAGAAGTTATTGGCCCCAAGGTTCGCGAGATGGACGAGAATGAGAACATGGACCCCAGCGTTGTTCAAGGCATGTTCGACAACGGTCTCATGGGTATCGAGACTCCCGAGCACTACGGTGGTGCTGGCGCTTCCTTCACCTCTGCCATTCTTGTTGTCGAAGAGCTCGCCAAGGTTGATCCTTCGGTTTCCGTTATGAATGATGTCCACAACACCCTTGCTTCTACTTGTATCAGAAAATGGGGCTCTAAAGAAGTTCAGGATAAATTTTCTGAGCGTTTAGCCACCAAAGAAGTTGGTGCTTTTGCTCTCTCTGAAGCTGGTTCTGGCTCTGATGCATTTGCTTTGAAGACTACCGCTAAGAAGAACTCTGATGGCGACTACGTCATTAATGGCTCTAAGATGTGGATCACCAACTCCCAGGAAGCTGGCATCTTCCTTGTTTTTGCCAACGTTGACCCCAGCGCAGGATACAAGGGTATTACTTGTTTTGTAGTCACCAAGGACACTCCCGGATTTTCAATTGCCAAAAAAGAGAAGAAGCTTGGTATTCGTGCTTCTTCTACCTGCGTTCTTAACTTTGATGATGTTGTTGTCAAAAAGGAAGATATTCTCGGAGAGGTTGGCAAAGGTTACAAGATTGCCATTGAGTGCTTGAACGAGGGTAGAATTGGTATTGCCGCCCAAATGTCCGGTCTTGCTGTTGGTGCATTTGAAAAGGCTACTGGCTACTGCTTCAACGACCGTAAGCAGTTCGGTCAATACATTGGTGATTTCCAGGGTATGCAATTCCAATTTGCTCAGGCTGCGGTTGAGATTGAAGCTGCCAGACTTTTGATCTACAACGCTGCAAGATTGAAGGAGAAGGGTGTTTCCTTCACTAAGGAGGCCGCTTATGCCAAACTCTACGCTTCTCAAGTTGCCGGCAATGTTGCATCTAAAGCCGTCGAGTGGGTTGGTGGTGTCGGATTTACCAGAGAAGAAACCCTTGAGAAGTTTTACCGTGATTCCAAGATTGGTGCCATCTACGAGGGTACCTCCAATATTCAACTGCAGACTATTGCCAAGTTCCTTCAGAAGGAATCTCGTCAATAATTAACGACTTAACGACAGAAAGAAAAAAAAATCTCTCATTTTATCACTTGCTTAATAAATGAATGTAATTGATAAAATTTATTTATATAGTGTATTTATCTAACCTGTGGTGTAGACACGTAAACTGATTGCATTCATGTGCAGCATTGATCTGTCAAAAGCCTTAATGTAAGGAGAATAAATTTTTTATTTTTATTTTGATCACCGTCGGCATTTCGGCGGTTGAACACACTTAACACTTTAAGCTTTAGTACTTTGACCCAAACGTAAAAGATTAATTAGTGAAAGAGTTTTTTTTTATTTTTCCAAAACTTACTGAAGAAACGCCTGTGACTACGCTTGAAATGTAGAACTTACAGAAGATTGGAACTTTTTTTTTTCCTGAAAGCTCAGTATTAAGGAATTTTGAAATTTTCTGAAGACTGTTTAATGTAGTATAAAATGAACAATAAGCAAAAATGAATACGGTAATTAACCTCAAAATTAGCTGTGTCATGATCCTTCTCGTTATCAAGAGAAACTAATAAATAAATGAATTTACAAGTTTTTATTTTTAAAAACCCAAACAAACAAAACAATAACTGTCATTTTTTGCAGAATACAAAGTATAAAACTTGAAAAACGTATCTAAATCTGCTTTCAGATGACTACACCGTGAATCTTCAATTCTACCAGACTGGTAATTTTCATAGAACAACTATAGTAAATATAACATAGTATAATCATGAGACACCTCTACAATCAAAATATCCACAATAGTAATTTTTTTTAATGTGATTGAATCTGACTATAACTACAGCTGTAGGCACTTTAATATAGCAACATTAGTAATTTTTATTTCTAATTTAACTGATGTCTGTATCTGAGCCTATAGTTTTTGATCATCTAAAGTTTTTCCAAATCTCTATGCTAATCTTTATCTGCAAGTATTACAGTAAAAATAAAAAATAAAATTGCGTCAGCAAGTCTTAAAGCTTAAAAAAATATTGCAGCAAAAATTGAACGCTAAATTGCAAGCCGCATGAAGTTTCAAATTGGGACTTGATAAAAAATTTTCCTTCAAAGTCCCAACCAAGAAACATCACCATTGCAGTTTTCAGAAAGTTTTCAATCCCTTCCTTCTCCACATAGTGCATTTATACACATTGCATAGGCATCATTATAACAAAAAAACAACACAAACCACTAAACATTTATAAGAACCAATTATAATGAGTAGCACAGAAAGCAGTAGCGGCAGCGATAGTGAAAATGCCCAACAAGAGCCCACTAAGAAGATCATTGAACAGTCCGGCGACGAGCTTGAGATCGACCTCAGCAAGCCCGAACCTCTCTCGAAGAAGCAGAAGCGTCTGCTGAAAAAGGGCAAGATTAATGAAGATAAGACTGGTGAAGTTAAACTTAGCAAAAAGGCCAAGAAGGATATGGCGTCCAACGACGATCTTCTGGGTGATGAAGCCGAAAAGGACGACGAGAAGAAGAGCCGCAAGAGTGATTTCAGTGTCTGGATTGGAAATATGTCGTTTGATACAACTGCAGACGACATTAAGCGCTTTTTGGTGGCCAAGACGGCTAGCAACGATGGTGAGACCAAGGCTGTTGTGACTGAAAAGGATATCACGCGCATGAAGCTGCCACTCGCTCCCGGCAGCAAGCATGGCAGCAAAAAGCCTGTAAAGATTCGTGGTTTTGCGTACGTCGATTTCAAAACCCAGCTGCAAGCCGACACTGTTGTAGCTTTGTCGGAGGAGTACCTCAACGGTCGCAACCTGCTGATTAAGGATTCAAAGTCCTTTGAGGGCCGGCCGGCTGTAGTCACTGCCAAGGGTGGTGTTGCTGGCACTGCACTGTCCAAGAACCCAGCTAGTCGGATTCTCTTTGTCGGCAACCTTGCCTTTGACACCACTGACGAGAAGCTTGAGGCCCACTTCCAGCATTGCGGCGAGATTGTGCGCGTGCGCATGGCTACGTTCGAGGACTCGGGTAACTGCAAGGGCTTTGGCTTTATTGATTTCCGTGATGTGGAGGGTGCTACTGCTGCCCTCAAGGACAAGTCGTGTCGCAAGCTCGCCGGTCGCGCACTGCGCATGGAATTTGGCGAGGACCGATCAAAGCGTACAAAGCAGGACAAGACAAATATGAACACCCGTGCTAGACCTGAACAGTCATACGACGACAACAGCAATGACAACACCGACAACAATAACAGCTATAACAACAACAGCAATGAAGGTGGAGATTACCAGGAACAGCCTAAGGAACAGCAGCGGAAACCCAAGCGCAAGTTCGAGGGTAAGAGACCCGATAACTCCAACAAGCGTCTCAAGCCTGGTCTTGCACTGGCCACGGCCCAGCGTGCTAAAGTCTCTATTTTACCATCCGCTGGTAAGAAGATCACCTTTGACTAAAAACCTTCTCACTTCCTTGTTCACATCATTTAGATTTCTCTCTTTTTTTTTTTAATCCCTTATTCCTTTGATATAATAGTATACGTAATAAAAAGATTCATGAGATAAAAGACTACAAACAGTAAAAAACAAAACAAACCAAACCAAAAAAAAAAACCAAAAAAAAAACAGTTAAAGTAAACAGAAAAAAAATCCCCATCTTAACAATAAGTCAACAAAAAAAAAAAAAGCCTTGTTCAATTACCTAAATTGGCGTTCAGCCTGAGCTAGAAACTCCTGGTAATCCATTGTTTCGTCTTCGTTTGTACCGCTGTTTTCAGCAACCGTTTCAACCGCTGGTGTTGCTGAATGTTCCGGCATTTCCATCTCTTCCTCTGACTCCTTACTGCTAGCACCCTTCTTGCTAAACATACTGAGGCGGCGCATGGTGAACTTCGACTTGGGTTGAGTCACTGGATGTGTTGGATGCCCCGCATTGCTGTTACCACTGTTGCCTTCATTGCCAGTATTGATAATGTTGTTATTATGGTTGTTGTTATTGTTATTACTGTTATTGTTGTGGTTGCTCTTGCGTGGAAGACTGAAAGTGCGAATGCTCTTTTGTAGGATAGTCTCTTTGGGGAGCGGCAGTGGTACGAGAGGTGGGTCTTTGGAGTTAGACGTACCAATACTGATAGCACTGTCGCTCACATTATTGGCTGAGCCGTCATGCTCGACGACCTCCTCCTCTGGCTTCAAATGCTCCAAACTAGAAGCACTCTTCGTAGAGTCAGAAGGACCAGACGAAGAGAAAAAGTTTGCAAAGCCCTTGCTGAAGCGACTCTTGGTGTTATGAGGTGACGTACCTTCAGCACTCGAGATGTCTGCCATATGAGATTCCAATGAAGAATTATCAGCCTTGGTGTGAATGATAGTGTCATTAGCAATATGGTCCCAGGTGGCTTCTAGCTGACTTCCATTTTTACCATCCTTGAGAGAGCTAGCGGTCGAAAGATATGTACTTGACCGATTGGAATTGGAAAACGCTGTCCAAGCAAGACCAGACGTCTGGCTATCAAGCCCATTGCGATTGCTAACGCCAAGCATACTATTAGAAATTCCAAAGTTTTTAGTGACTGTCGGGTTTCTGTCAATAGACAGTGTGGTACTGATGTGCGATCTAGATGGCTCCAAACTATTATTTCTCGGCCCATCATTCCACAAGTTCAACATGCTATTTCCGTTAAAACTTTCACCCAAAGAAATGGGCAGACTTCCAATACTGTTAAGGCTTCCGCTGCGTCGCCTATGGCCAATAATACTGGAGTCATCATTGTTATTAAACGAAGAGACAGGAGAAATGCCTGTAAAAAGGTCTTCGTTCTCTATATGTTGAGAATTCTTCTTAAAGAAAAGAGAATGTCCTGTTGAACGTTCATCTGTCTCTTGCTGACCTCCAGAATTATTGCGAGTCTGACCGCGCTGTTTTCCAAAGAAAAACATGCTTCCAAATCTTCCCTTTGTGTTCTGATGCTTCATATTGTCATTACTGGGAGAAATTCCCAAATTGACGTCGGAGTTGATCACGCTGGAACTGTTGGCTGCATTGGCATTTGGCGACATGGGAAAAGTAGGGCCCGTTTGAGAAAACAAATGGTTAAAACTAGGCCGAGGTGACACTTGATGACTGATGGAACCAAGATCAAAAGAAGACGAGTCGTTAGCGGAACCTAAAGATCCGACAGGAGACTGAAGGGATTCTTGGGAATTGTCTTTCTCATGTAAAGCCCGTCCTAAAATACCTCCCGAAGGCCTACCAGACGCAAGGCGATCAAGGAACGAAATATCAATGTCAGGCGGAAGAAAAGTATTTGCGTTACCTAGACTGCTGTTAGCAGAGTTGAAATTTTCAGGTCCATCATCTTTAAGCAAATATGACGGGAGCAAAACATTTGGATTTTGCATCTCAGACGATCGAGTTGTGGTTATACCAGGCCTGGGAAAGTCCCAGTTGACAGGACCATTAGCAATGGATACACTGCTTTTTGATGTAGTAAGAGAGGCAAACGCTGGGTCTGGACTATTATCGGTAAGCATTGCAATATTTCTGCTATGCAAACTGTTGGCTGGACTTAGTGGAGCACCAGGATAGTTTGAAAACGATGGACTGTTTGCACCAGTGACCGAAACAAAGCCCTGCTGTGGTGACGCGATAAACGTTCCACTGGCTTGACTCTTAGTATTGCGTCTGGACCGATTTCGCCGTTTTTTACCTGAAGGAGGGTTAGACGTGGTGGGAGCAATAGGATGACATTGTGCTTCTGCGGGGTTGGCAGGGAAGTTTCCTGCATTGCTGTTGCCTGCAGCAGCAGCAGCGGCGGCGGCGACTGCCTCGTAAACGGGGTTGGAGTCACTAGGTGGCGGCTTGTGCATCTCGACAGACTTTTCATGTGCTTTCTTTGCGTCGCTGTACAGAACATGTACTTTCAAGTATCGTGTCTCAAGATCCTTTTGCGTCTTCTTCCAGTCTTCCTCTAGCTGAGTCTCGTATTCTAGCTCAGATTTCATGGCCTCCTTGAGCTTGGGGTGAACGTCCGGGCTATCGAGAAGCTTGATAACGTATGAATCGTTGATAATTCCAGTTAGCTTATCGGTTTTACCTTTTGCTTTGATTAGAGCTTGCAGCGACGAGGACTTGAGCGAGTCGGTTTTCTTTGTCGATGAGGCCAGCTCCTTGGTTTTTTCGTCTAGCTCCGCCGTGAGAGCCTGTAGCTCCTTCAGTTCCTTCTGAGCAACCAAGACTTCGTCCAGGCCATTGTTGGTGATTTCTTCAATCGAGATATCGAGCTTAGCAATTTTTAATCTTGCAGATTCAATGTCCTCAACCCATTTGTTTTTCTCGTTTGTTTTACGTTCCAAGTCAGAGCTCAAAAGCTTGTTTGCCTTTTCAATTTTGGCGCGTTGAGTGTCGAGCGAATGCTTTGTCTCTTCCAAACTTTTACTCTCCGTTTTGAGCTGAGCACGCGAAAGTTCGTCGGTCTTTCTTTTCGACTTAGCTAACTCTAGTTCACTTTGCGCTACCTGTTCCGAGTTTGAATATTCAAGGTCCAACTTTGATTTCTGAGTCAGAACTTCTTGAAGTTCACTTTGAATAAGCTCAACTTCCTTTTCTAATGATTTGACGGTATAAATTGATTTTTCCAGTTTGTTTTTGTTCTGTTTTGGTTTGCTGGGGTTATCATCTAAATCAGCTACAGCTAGAGCAGCCGAATCTTCGCCCGCATCGTTGTTTCGAGTTTTGCTGTTCCTCGACGCAGACTTGGAGCTGACCGAAGTTGACAATGCTGTGCTAGAAGCGTTATTGCTGCTTAAATGCAAGCTTTTAGAACGGTTCCTAACCGATGTCGACGATTGTGTGTTGAGTGAAGGGATGTGAAGGGATGAGTCTAAAAAAAATTAAAAATATGATTAGTTAGATGAGAGACAAAAAATCAGAGGCGAGCTGTGCAGACGTAACAAAGAACATACCAGAAGAAATGAGGCCAAGTAAACTTGTTTCAGGCAGAGCTTCGTCAGGCAGTCTCTGGGTATAAAACCGGATGGAAGAAGCGTGCGATTGGTAATTGTTTATGTTTACGGCAATAACACTGAGAGTGTATGGCGTGTTACTCTGCAATCCTTTGAGAGTCACTGCCGCGTTTAGACGGTCGGTCTCACCAGCTGAGAGGTTTAAGCGTTAGTAACGACAACAAAAAAAAACAAGAATAAATTATATAAAAACCTGTGATTTTCTAGTAGTATAAAAACATACCTTTTTTGCCGTCTAGTTGAAAGACATATTTGACGACGTTTTTCTCGGGCGGGACCCAGTGGAACAGAACGGAAGTGCATGTGATGGCATCAAGAGTGATATTCGGAACGTCGGGAATCTCAATGCCAAGGGTCGTAATTAGCTGGGAAGCTGGAAGCTTCAAAAGACGTGTAGCCCTATGGCAGAGCCAGAGCGCTGCAATCGATATGATTAACAGCTCTAAGACCATGGTGGAAGAGGCAAGTTTAGCGCGTGTCGCTTCAAGCCAAAATTCGATGGTGACTATAACGATTCGAGGCGGGTAGACAGGCGATATCAATGAAATCAGTAAACAACAGTGCAGTTCGTGGTCAAGACAGCACGAAAAAAGGTCTAATTGATAGGATAAGATGTCTCAAATGTGAGCGAGATTTTGGCAATGAAGAAGAGAAAGAAAGAAGAAAAAAAAAAGTTTGAATTTTCTATTTTTCTTTTTTTTTCTTTTTTTTTTTCTTTTGTTTCTTTTTTGTTTTGTGGGTGGAAAAAAAATAAAAATAAATAAAAACAAATCAATGTGTTAAAGTGTAAGTGCTAACTGCTACCCTTTTACAGTGAAGTACGTATCTTGGAGCTCATTGACCTCGGAGCTCCGCCTTGGTTTCACTTGTTGAAACATTGTTAAAAATCAAGATTAAAACTTTAGTGAAAGATCTTTTGTATGTGCCGGTGCTGTGATCCCTGTGATCCACTACTTCTTTCAGGGCATCAACCGTCCAAGCCTGTTAATGTGCTCGGTCTGTATGGGCTTCTGCGGCTTTCGAAGGGTTTCTATATTGTTTGAAAAAAAGCCACGGCTCTCGCTTTTTTTTTTAATTTTAATAATCTGCTTCAACCAATTCCCTTTTTTCTTCTTCTTTCTTTTTTTTTCGCTACCTATTCAGTACCTTGTTTGTTTCTGTTTTAACATTGTGTTTAAGAACGTAAATCTCGGATCAGTTCGTCTCTGCTTGTGATTTTTAAGAAAATAAACTGTAAATAACATGTCTAAGCTTAGTTCCGCCGCCTACGATTTTAGAAGTATGCTTATCTGCTGTTCCTCTCTTATTTTGATCAAACGCTGACAAGTCTTTTAGGTGATACCTTCACAACCCCTACCAAGGCCATGCTTGAGGCTATGGTCACGGCCACTCAAGGTGATGATGTTTACCAGGAGGATGAAGATACAAACTCACTCCAAGCTCGTGTTGCCAAGATTGCCGGCAAGGAAGCTGGCTCTTTCATGGTCTCCGGTACCCTATCTAACCAGGTTGCCTTAAGATGCCATTTGTACCAGCCACCGCACTCTATCTTGTGCGACCACCGCGCCCACGTTTACACCTGCGAAGCTGGTGGTCTGGCAATTCTTTCCCAAGCAATGGTGACTCCCGTGATTCCCTCTAATGGTGTCTACCTCACCCTGGAAGACGTCAAAGCACATATTATTAACTACGATGACATCCATGTTGCCCCTACCAAGGTTATCTCTCTCGAGAACACTCTGGGAGGCTCGATCATGCCTTTGGAAGAGATCAAACGAATCAGCGAGTATGCCAGAAGCATTAATGTCAAGATGCATCTTGATGGCGCCCGTTTGTGGCATGCGTCTGTTGAAACTGGAGTTCCCATGGACGAGTATTGCAAGTATTTTGACTCAATTTCTTTGTGTTTATCTAAGGGCATGGGTGCTCCTGTCGGCAGTGTTCTGGTGTCTGACGCTCAGTTCATCAAGAAGGCCCAGTGGATTAGAAAGCAACAGGGTGGTGGTATTCGCCAATCAGGTCTGCTGGCAGCGGCCGCCAATGTAGCCCTCGATGAAGTTTTACCCTTACTAGTGAACACCCACAAACTGGCTCAGGAGACCGCAAAGTTTCTCGATGAGAACTATGGTGTCAAGCCCGAAATTCCAGTTGATACCAGTTTTATTTTCTTAGATGCAAAGCGCAGTGGTCTAGATATTGCCATTTTTAAAGAGGAGGGCACGAAGCGCGGCCTGAAGCTGCTCGATAACAGACTTGTGTTCCACCACCAGATCTGCCCCGAGGCTGTCGAGCTGCTGAAGGAATCTGTCAAGGTTGCTATCGAGCGATCTAGGGCCAGCGGACTCAAGCCCATTAGCGACGTATCTACGCAAAACGGCCGCCCGTCGTATGGCGCTACTACCTTGTAACATGGCCAAAAATGTTTACATAAAATTTAAGCTTCATGTGCAGCAACTTTCTATACACTTACATACTAAAATTAACCGGGGTGTCCTGCTTTTTGTTTTATTGTAATTTTTTTTTTCATCGGCTTTTTCCAGTTTTGTATTGTACGTACATTTGAATACAATGTTTGTTTTTGTTCAAAATTTTTTTTAATTTTTTCCCCCTTCTACAAGCCGTCCGAGTACTCGCGCAATTTCTTTGCATTCATCTCCTCTACTACCTACTGAGCACTTTTCTCCTTCTATAACCAGCAGGAGATCTTTGCTTTTTACTTGATTCTGTTTCATAGTTGCTCTTAGCATTCACTTAATTACACATACTAACAACTCGCATACAATGGCAAAGCACTTTCTCAAGCTTATCACGCACAAATACACACCAGTCCAGATTCAGGTCCGAAATGGTATGTAGGGGCACTTTCAAACATAGTCATGATTCGATTGCTAACTTTTTTTTTTTTTTTAATTTTTTGTCATTTTTAGCCACCAGTAACGACGCTTGGGGACCTAGTAGTAGCGAGTTAAGAGAAATTGCACTTTTAACCTACCATGAGTAAGTAGTTGCGTCTATTTTATTTTTTTGATTATATTGTACTTAAACTGACTTATTGGCGATCAGAGTTTATGGGCCTGAAGTGTTTCAAGTCTTGGCCAAGCGCTTATTAGACAAACCTAAGAACTGGAGACACATCATGAAGGTGAGCGACTGGCCTGTTGAGGTTCAATCTTTATTTATTTTTTTCTTCATTTCTTTCTTGAGCCATGTCTAACTTTTTTTTTTTTTTTTGTAAGGCTCTGACAGTGTTAAATTTCTGCATATATGAAGGATCTGAATCTGCTGTCGAATGGATCAAGGCCCATAAACATCTTATTCAGAGTCTAAGGAACTTTAGATACGCAGACGAAAGAAATATTGATCAGGGTACGTCTATTCGAACAAAAGCAAGCACACTGACTGAAATGATTGAATCGCCTGAAAAGCTGGAATTGGAAAAACAAAAATACAACAAAATCCGGGCTCAGATGGGACGTCCTGGCATTGTGGATATGAATGGTGGCGATACGCCTAGAGATTTTAGAAAAAATAACCATCGCATGACCATGGACGTCCAGGGCCGGCTGTCAACAGGTGCGGCTAATGGGCCGTCATCATCTTCATTATCATCTACCGCACCCGCTCCCTCTGGGGGAGCCCAGGTTGCTAGTGGAAATGGCCTCACCAGTCCACGCGCTTCGTCTGAGTTTGTCAGAAAACCTTACAATCGACCTAGTTTATCGCTGGAAGGTCGGTATTCCTTATCTTTGCCACTAAAATCTATTAAAGAGTAGATCAGCCTACATTTAATGGAACTGCGACTGTTATGTTTTTTTTTTTTTTTTTTTTTTTTTTTTTTTTTTTTTTTTTT
>JAKVQX010000374.1:0-18990 GCA_030463015.1 Geotrichum citri-aurantii
ATCTAGGCTTGCGACCTGCGGTCAAAATGACACCAAAATCAAGCATCTAGTGTATTTAAATGAAGAGTTGTGGTGTGATGAAGAAAGAAGAAAAAAAGAATTTTATGAGAAATTTTTTTTTTTCAGTTTTGGACAAGTTCTAGTTACAGGGCAGTGTATCTTTGTGAGTTTTAAATTCTATAGCATTGGAAATTTTTTCAAAAAAAAAAAAAGTTTTTTTTGGAGGTCTGGTAAATGTGGGGTTAGGAAATTTTCCCAGAATTGAAAAACTGCATGTTTCTTGATTTTTTTTCTTTTCGGCTCACTAATTTGTATGATAAGGAAAAGTATTCAACTGATTCGTTGAAATAAATGTGCTTGAGGTTACAGTTTTTAATATTGTCAATTTTTTTAATAAAATTTTTATTAAAATTATTGTTACGTAATTTATCGGAGCATACACCAAAACTACTGTCGGACTGGACTCTACTGATATAAAAACTGTGGGGTGAATAGAGAGAGAGAGTGATGTGTTTTTTTTCTTTCTCTAATTCTCCCCATTTTTACATCGGATCGAAAATTAATATTTTTGTGTGTGTGATTTCTAAGCTACTCAGGTCACCAACCTGACCGTTACCGATATTTTTTTTTGGGGGGATAATTTTTCTGTTCACAAATCATAAATCATAAAAAGTTTTTGAGACGTTGAATTAGCCATGTTTTTTGGGTTTTTTTTTGGTTTTTTTTTGTGGTTTTTCAAGAAAGCCGAGACTGGAAAAAGTTACATAAGAACACCAATAAAAAAATTAAAAAAACTGCCACAGTATTAATTTTTTTATTTCTTACTTTTAAAATAAAAGTATAAAAGCAAGACTATGGTTATTAAAGCACGGCAAATTCAAAGTTACATTCTTGTTTAACCTGTTTAGTAAATCTTGGGCTTTACTCCAAAGCAGCTCAAGCATGTCGATGTTTTTTTTTTTTCTCTCTCTCTCTATTAACACTCGATAATTTTTTTAAATTTGATTTCAGAGTCAGATTGTCTTTACATGTCTTGGTTAGAAACAGCCAAAGCTGATGGTGGACTCGTATTTTAATTAAGCATTATCACATGCCTAAAACACCACGCTTGTTCTCAAATAGCGTCATCGAACTTAAGCCCAACGGTTTTAATTTTATTTTTTTTTCCTGTCAACAATTAGCACTCACTGTAATTTCATTTCTACCATAGTGTTAAAAATAATTAAAAAATATATTGCCGTTGGCCTTTTCTGAAATTAACAAAAAAACTTAAAGAAAGCCTGACTCATAAAACTGAACACAGTATCACACAAACAACGCTCATTGACAGTAATGGGTGCACATTGTGACACGAACTTGAATTGTGTAAAATCTGCAGCATTGATGGTATTTAGAAAATAATAAAAAAAAAGTGACATACACAAGACGTCTAACAACAAATCATACAATTGAAAAAAAAATTTAGGATTCCTGTTCAAGTTACTATAGTTATAACTGTGAGTTTGCATGAAAACCTCCCATTTTTATTACATGTTTGCCTGATGATAACTTGTGGTAATCATACTGTTGAAGAAGACAGTGGTTTTGTAAAAGCTTCAACTGCCCATGAAAAAAAAAAAAAAAAAAACTTTTTGAGAAACAAAAAAAATTCAAAATTTACAAATGGCTACACTTATACTGCCCAGGTACTTGAAAGATCCATAACACTAATCAAACTGCACTGCTTCGGCTCTTGTAAAGTTGTCGAGAGACCTTGTTTTTGTTTCTCCCTTTTTGGACATCTTGTGCTCGGTAACTTTTGGCTTCTTTGACAATTTTTTTTTTAATTGCTCAACGAAATTACAACTGCGTGCATGGTATTTCAGTCGAAGTAGTAGTAAAATAGATTATAATGTGAATTACATTTGAACAACTGTGAGTTTTGAATGAATCTATACACCCAAAATTATCAAAAAAAATTTACTTTGGTTTTTTCAGAACATAATTCACAAGATTGGCCATGGCTGTAACTTAAAAAAAAATTTGAGTGTTGATTTAAAGGTTACTAAAAAGCTAAAATAAAGTCCTTTTTTTTTTACCCACACACATTGGTACCTTCAAAGGTACCTAATTTTGATAATTAACACACCGTAGAATCGCAATTATCGAACACAAAATAAATATTTACTTACTATCTTTACATTATAAAAACTACATTAAAGCAAGACGATAAAAAACTTCCAATGCTGTCATAGATTCAGTTACGTTTGTCTTTACAAGTCTCTCAAGGCATCATTTTCAGTGCGCAGTAGCACTTTCTGCATTTGAGCAACATCACAAGTTTACTGTTTTCCCACCAAAGCACCATTGGTCCGAGTCAAGTAATTTTTTTTGTGGTTTTTTATCGTATCATAGTAAACAGGCCACGTATTGAATAGTAATGACTGTAGATACCATTGATTTTGAGTGCAGAATTGTAAATCATCATAATATTTTTGCAAGTACTGTACATTTTGCGTGTTTAAACTTTATCTCATAATTTAGGCTGCGTGGCCCGAATAGTCAAGAAGAAAACCATCATGCTGAGCCAACACGTCAGATGCGTTGCAAGGCAATTCTAGTCTGTGCGAGACCATGGTTTATCAAGGAGATTTTGCGGCCCCTGGAAGAATTCAGCGTTCCTTAATTTCCGTTGGGTTCAGACAGTATACAATAAAACTAGACTTTGGTAAAACTGGTGTTTTCTCAGTAAATTATACTTGCCAAGAGACACTTAAATGGATATTATGATGAATAGATAAAGCCTATCTCAATTGTTGCCGTCTTGTTATTTAATTTTTCCTTTAACTTTTTTAATACCTTCGAATTTTTTTTAAAAAATTCAGGCAGTTGACATATCACAGACAAAACTTGAAAAAAATAAAAGTATAAATATCTCGTCTTTCCATCAATTTCCAACCTTTTCTTTCTCCTTTTTTTCTCCTCACCCACAATATCTCAAATTTTTTTTCTCTCTCTCTCTCTTCGTCGTTTTTTTATTATCAGTAAAAGCTTTATTTTTCTTAATAAAAAATCACACTCAATTTTCGCTGACTGTTAATCCAGATTATCACTCAGCCTTTTTAAGCTCTCAAAACGTTTTCTAACCTCCTCGGTAGCGCTCACCACCCATATCAGAACTCCCGGTCTGCTAAAGGTTCAGGTGGGATAAGGAAAGACTCTTGATTTGTCTATTTTCTTATTTTATTACTTCAAATTTTACAACTAAAAAAAACAAACAAAAACTAAAAAAAAATTAAATTAAAATTTCAAAAAATCTATCAAAAAAAAAAACTCAAAATGGCTCCTACTATTAACGAATATTCTGCTTCTTCCGATGCCCAATCTTCCCCAGGTTTTGGCAAATCCGGTAAAACTTCGGTTACTGTCCTTTCTGACAAGGCATCAATTCAAGGTGATTCTTTGGTCTCTACCTACACCTATCAAAATGCTCATGTCGAACACTCTAACGGTCAATACACCGTCAAACCTACTGAAGTTGAATATGAATTCAAGCTCGATCTCAATGTTCCCAAGACTGGTCTTCTTCTTGTTGGTCTCGGTGGTAACAATGGTTCCACTTTGACTGCTGCTGTCAACGCTAACCGCCATAACATCTCGTTCAACAACAAGAATGGTCTCGTTGAACCCAACTACTTTGGCTCTGTCACCCAAGCTGCTACTATCAAGCTTGGTGTCGATTCCCAAGGTAAGGACGTCTACGCGCCCTTCAACGAGTTGGTTCCCATGCTTCACCCCAATGACTTTGTTATTGGTGGTTGGGATATCAACAAGGCCAACCTTAAGGATGCCATGACTCGCTCCAAGGTTCTTGATTACGATCTGCAGCGTCAGGTCGGCAAATACCTTGAGCCCATTGTACCTCTTCCTTCTGTGTATTACCCCGACTTTATTGCGGCTAATCAGGAAGAGCGTGCTGATAACGTCATTCCTGGCACCGATAAGTGGGCTCATGTCGAGCACATTCGTAAGGATATTCGTGATTTCAAAGAAAAAAACGAGCTCGATCACGTCGTCATTCTTTGGACTGCCAACACTGAGCGTTATGCGAGTATCATTCCGGGAGTTAACGATACCGCTGACAATCTGTTGAAGTCCATCAAGGAGTCTCACGACGAAATCTCCCCATCGACTATTTTTGCTGTTGCTTCTATTTTGGAAGATGTCCCGTACATTAACGGTTCTCCCCAAAACACTTTTGTCCCTGGTTGCATTGAACTAGCGGAGAAGAACGGTGCCTTTATCGGTGGTGATGACTTCAAGTCTGGACAGACTAAGCTTAAGTCTGTTCTTGCCCAATTCCTTGTTGATGCTGGCATTAGACCTATTTCTATTGCCTCTTACAACCACTTGGGTAACAATGATGGTTATAACTTGTCTGCTCCTCAGCAATTCCGGTCCAAGGAGATTTCCAAGGCCTCGGTTGTTGATGACATGATTGAGTCTAACCAGATTTTGTACAACGACAAGTTGGGCAAGAAGGTTGATCACTGCATTGTGATCAAATATGTTCCTGCTGTCGGCGACTCTAAGGTCGCCATGGATGAGTACCACTCCGAGCTCATGCTTGGTGGTCACAACACCATTTCCATTCATAATGTTTGTGAGGACTCTCTTTTGGCGACTCCTCTGATCATTGATTTGGTTGTCGTGGCTGAGTTCCTTTCTCGTGTTACTTACCGTAAGAAGGGTGAGGAGGAGTTCCACAAGTTCCACTCTGTTTTGTCCTTCCTCTCATACTGGCTCAAGGCGCCCCTTACGCGCCCTGGTTTTGACCCCATCAACGGTCTTAACAAGCAGAGAGCCGGTCTTGAAAACTTGCTTAGAGCTCTGGTTGGTCTTGGCCCTAACAACGATCTCAAGCTTGAAGAGAGACTCTGGTAGTTTTTTTTTTTTTCTTTTACTGCCAATTTTTTTAAAAGCAACTTTTTATATACATTTTTTCTAATGTGACTTTTTTTTGTGCTCTTAACTTTTAGATAATGTGCAAACCGTAGTTTGTTAATTTTGTATACTTTTTGAAATCATTACTGTACTTGCAAAAAAAAAAGGGATGCAATCACTATAAAGGAACCAATTCACTTAAAAAACCCGCTGGTAAGTAAATATTCGATTAGAGGAGAAGTGATGTCATGTCTATTTGTTTTCAAAACCCACTACAATTCCAGTTCTGTTTCTTTTTTTTTTTAAAAAAAAAAACAACCATCAAAAGCTCGAAAACAGTTATCACAAACACCAAAATGGTTTCAATAGTATAAATGTAGTATATAGATCTATAATAGTCCATGTTTGCAACTGGGGGTTTTTGGCATCCAAGACTAATGTGATTAACACACACGCGCGCGCGACGACTGCCTGCGTCTTTAAATGTTGTAAAAGAATTGTTTGAACAATGTTATCAAGTCACAATTCCTGATTGTAGCAGCCTTTCTCTTCCTTGAATCATAACATGGGGCCGGAGCAATTCCCCCTTTCCTTCTTCGTTCCTTAATTATCCTTCTTCAGGGCTGCTACTACATGCGTGCCGCGGCGCGCAATAAGATCACCGTTCTCAGCAATATCCTCTGGCGGGATATTGTCGGCAAACACAATATCCTCAATTACTTTGCGCACCTCTTGTTGTTTGGCCTCGGGCAGTGCGGTGATGTATGACCGCGACGCCCAGTACGGCCAAACCATATCACGGGAAATGTTGACAGTGTGTGTAATAAAACGCTCCTCGTATGGGTAGACGAAATAGTGGTTGGTAGGGTCGGTAAACGCCCCAATCCAGTCAAGGTCTTTGTACTGTGGCACGTCACAGTCAAATTGCCACACGTACTCGGTAGTGCGGCGCTGCCAGTTGGTGGCAGGCAGACCCGCAAGATCCTCGTAGTTCCAGATCAGCCCCAGTTTACAGCCAGGCTTGAGCGCGGCCGCAAGCGAGCGGAGCGCCGCAACGTCGCCAAACCAGTGGAACGCCTGCGCCACCAGCACGCCGTCGGCCGTGGCCGGGGGCACGACGCGGCCGAGGTCGTATACGCTCACCTCGTGGACCGGCGGGCCGTCCGGGAAGTTTTTGGTGAACGACGCGTTCATGCCCGCGCTCGGCTCGGCGGCCTCTAGCCGGCCGTGGGCTGCGAAGCCGCGGCGCACGAGTGCGCGCGTGAACTTGCCGGTGCCGGAGCCGACCTCGACGACGCGCGACTTGCCAGGCGTGAGCTGCATCATGGTGGTGACGAGCGCGTCGACGGCCGCGTCGGGGAAGTCGGGCCGCACGCGGTCGTACAGGGCATGGTTGCTGTTGAAAGAGTTGAGAGAGACTTGGTTGACCTCGGGTGAAGAGCCAGCGGCGGGGCGGCTGGTCGTGCTAAAAGCGCGGAGACTACTACGAAATGAGGGTACGGACGAGCGCGCAAGATTCAAAATCAAAGATGACATTTGAGAGTTGGTTTTTTTTTCAATCTTTTTTTATAATTTGTCTCTAAGAAGCGTAATTCTTTTTTTTTTTTTTTTTTTTGAGGAGAATTGATTTAAATGTAGAAAATTCAGAATGATGGAGTCAATTGAACTTTTTTGTAAACTTTCGTGTGGATTTATTAAAAAATTAAAAAAAAAATTAATAAAAACTTAAAAAAAAAAGAGAAAAGGTTTGACGGTTTTGAGATTCGGTTTTCCGAATGTCGTTTTGCTTCTTCTCCGGATATATTAAAAATTGTAGTTTTATATTTTATTATTTTTGGTTATCTTGTTAAATTTTTTTGTTATCATAGGTTTACTGTCTCTAAAAAAACCAAGTATATAATACAAATAAATAAATAGAAAATTTAAAGAACTTAGCAATGGAGAAGGCTCTGGATTCTGCGTTATTCACAAAAAGAACTTCAAGTTCACATTTTGTACAGTAATATAGTAAAATGTAGCACTGAATCCTATAGACCAGTTTAGGACTTGGTTTCAGTGAATGTCAAGAAGGTGGAGGAAACTTTGAGATGTCAATATCACTTAATATAAGCTCTGTCCCGAGTAATGTTTGAAAAAAAAAATTATGGAGAATAAGACTTTTGTATCAGCTTCAAGGCCTATCTAATTTCTGTGTGTAATACGTGTATATCATCAAATACATGCCTTTAAGAAAGAAAAAAAAAATTTACAAAAACTCTGGGGAAAAAGCTTTTGCTTAAAAAAAAACAGACTCACTTTCTACAAAACACACTCCTCGAGACCAGATTCTATTTGTATTCAGTCTATCGCTTTTAGCAGAATTGATAATTTATGTGTTGTTAATTGTATTATCTTTCTTTTTGCTCAAAAATTAATCTCGTTCAGAAAGATACCAAAAAAAAAAAAAAAAACAGCCACACTTCATAATAAATGATCATAGAAATTACTACTCAAAGATCATTCAAGTGCTCAAAATGATTCCCTTATCTTACTGTATTTGCCAACTCCGTGATATTTAATAAAAAATTTGTGATTAACTGTTAAAAAAATAATAATAAAATAGCAAAAATCCTTCTTTTCTACACATGCAAAATAATAATAATTCAAACACACCAAAAAATAAAATGAAAAAAAAAAAAACACCATACTACTACCAATAATGAAAAAAAAAGTACCTGCCGCTAGAACACAAAAAAACAAAAAGGCATTGTGATTTGTAGCAAGCAGACATGTAGCTTCTCAGTAGTAACTTTTTTTTTTACTTTCAAACAACTTGTGTTTCTTAAATTGTTTTTTTTTTTTTTTCATCTTTCCTTGTCTTGTCGATAAAAAAAATAATTTAAATTCAAAAAAAGCGCTTCGTTTATTTGAAAGTGCGAACGGGGTATCTGTGATCATACATGCCGTGGTCAGAAAATGGGAGCAGCTTGTACTGCTTCTTGTGTTTAGTAGGAGGAACAGGAGGCTGGCCGTCAGGGCCAAGAATCTCACCAAGAATGATCTCCTTGGGAGACTCTGCCAGCGCCTGGGTAAGTTTGACCTCACCCTGCTGAACAGCAGTCAGCGCCTGGGTGCCCGCGTTGCCATCGGCAATGCGGGGGTTGGCGGCAGAGCCCAGCGTTAACAGACCCGCAACGGTCGCTTGGTCAAAATGCGAGGTCTTGGGGTAGTTAATGCGGTGGTTGCGGGCGTAGTAAGGGTTCTCGGCAATGTCGTTGGTAGGCAGAGTCGCAGGATCCTTGTAGAACTGGGCCTCCTCTCTGGAGCCAGGAACGGGCTGACGGAAACGAGAAACAATGGGGTTACCCGACGATCTATTAGGAACCTGAAAAAATTTTACGTTAGAAATCCGATTGTAGTTACTCAATTATTGGCCGCGCACAAGTCGACCTCTGGAGTGGAACTTACCAGGGTGAGTGTCTGTCTTAGCTTTTCCCAGACACCTTTGGGAATAACTGTGTATTTCTATTGCTTTGTTAGTACTCTGTTCTTCATTCTATCCTGGACGCAGAGATAATTCTACTCCAACCCCAACGCAAAAAAATTTCAAAACTTACCTTAGCAGCAGGGACGGGACCTCCAGACATTGTTGTGATGTTTATTTATGTGGATGTGGTGTGTGTGTGTTATTAAAAACCGAACGTATTAAAAGAGATAGGAGAAAGAGAAAAAAGAGTAGCGCAAAAAATGGGAAAGTTTTTTTTTTTTTTTTTTTTGCACGAATTTTCATTTGGCGGTGGCTTTGGAGAGACGAAACTGGCCAATAAAAAGTGATGAGTTTTTAAGAATCATGTGATATGTAACTTGGTATATAGACTTTGACAGCAACAGTTTCAGGTACTTTTAGCACAAAAAAAGTTTATTTCCAATGGATTTTTTTTTTTTTCATCTCTCTCATTAAATAAAATACAAAAGTTCAATGAAAAAAAATGTTTACTGTTCAATAGAGCTTGTATAGACGTTATGGCCGTTCAATTAGTCGATTATTTCTTCATTATTCACGAAAGAAGCTTCCTTAGCTTTTTTCTAATGCCTTAATTTTCTTTTCAATTTATCTTTTTTTTTTCTTTCTACAATTCATCATTTACAGTAGTTTTATCAACGTACAGCGGTTTAAAATCCAGCATCGGGCCCTTCTTCACCATGTTTGACACTAACTCATAGATGATCTGTGCACCGGCGAGCGCTGTGATCTCTGCATGATCATAAGCAGGGGCCACCTCGACAAGATCCGCACCTACGAGATTGAGGCTTTCAAGGCCGCGAATGATTCGAATCAGCTCGCGTGTCTGCCAACCGCCAACTTCGGGCGTGCCAGTGCCAGGCGCCATGCCAGGGTCAATAACGTCAATATCAACAGACAGATAAACGGGAGCGTTAGAGGGCACCCGCTCAAGAATCTCCTTGGTTATACCGTCGGTCCCCTTGGTGAAGATGTCGTCAGACCCGATACGGGCAAAGCCCAGCTCGCTGTCATCCTCGTAATCGCTCCAGTCAACACCGGACAAGCGTGTGCGCAGGCCCGCATGGATACACGAGTTGTTAGCAAGCAGGCCTTCCTGGCGCGCCATCCAAAACATGGTGCCATGCGTGAAGTTGGCAGGCTCACCCCACGTAGACGGGTATTTGTTGGGTGCCCAGGTGTCCAAGTGCGCGTCAAAGTGGATGACCGTTACAGGCCCGTAGATCTTTGATAGTGCGCGCAAGCTTGCCAAAGCAATTGAGTGATCACCGCCAATGGCGACGATACGCGGAACGAGGTTTTTCTTATTCGTGGTCGGGCGCGAAAGCAGCTCACCGTATCCCTCGGTCATCTGGCGTAGGGCCAGCTGGTTGTCGACAGGCGTGACAGGAATGTCAGCGCAGTCAATTACTTTGGCCCAGTTCTGGTACGGGTTGACATCTGCGCGAAAGTTAAACCCGCGCAGCGATGACTGCCGCATTGATGCGGATCGCACCGAGCGCGGACCAAACCGCGCGCCGGGGCGGTATGATACTGCTGTGTCGAACGGGACACCGACCACGGCAATGTCGTAATTGACGCTTGGATCGATAAGGCACTTTTCTGTTTCGAGGTGTGCAAATGTCGTGATACCGGAGAACGGCCAGTCGGTGCCCCATTTGGATTCAAGCTCAGGGTTGATCTCAGCAACAATAATAGTGGGCGCAAGCGCTACTGACATAAACAAACCAGTTCTAAACAGTTTCATAGGAATAATACACGATGTTATTTCTATTTGTCAAAGCCTGATATATCAGAGATATTTGAAATTTTAAAAATCTTGAAGAAAAAAAGTGTAGACAAACTTTTACTTAAAATCAATAAGAAATTAAAGATTTATAGAAACAATTTATAAAGTTCAAAGTCCACAAACTCAGCCTATTAAATACTATATACAGTTTGCAGTTGCTTTAATATTACTCTTTAAAAAAATTTCCTCGGTAACGGCGCTCAGCTTTTTGCTATGAGACTTGAATGATTAGGTTTGGCATGCATCATTGATCGATATTTTAAAAAATATAGAAAATAAAACCCCGGAATTTGTTGCTTCAAATAGAAGACCTTGTCATTCCCAATTAGGCAACAAATTCCATTGTAAATCTTAACAAGTGAATAAAGCAGAGCATTTTTAAGTATGGCATACAGTGTCAAAATGTTTATTAGTCTTTCTTTTTGTTAGATGGAAAGAAAAATTCAAAAAGAATTATCCTTTTTTAAATTTAATTTTTTTTGGTTAAAATTCATAGATCCCGTTTGAAATTTAGGGCAATTTGTAGATTAGCTTTGTAGCCAAAAAATTTCAATGGCAGTTTTCAAAATTACTTTTTAAGAGACACAAAGATTAGCGTTTTTTAATTATTTTTTTCAATTTCGTCCATCAGCTAATAAGCGCCAGATATAATAAGTATATATATATATACATATTTGTTTTTTCATGGACCATGTTGAGCCTGATTAGGTCTGTTCCAGCCGCCGTACTTTGAAATTTTTTCATTTGTGTTGGAGTCACTTGAAGAAGCAAAGAAATGTAGATGAGGACCCTGAAATCACAAATCCACACAAGTTTACAAATTAAAACAAAATAAAATATAAAAATTATTAATCACACTGAACGTACTTAATTCAATCTCTTAAAATCAACTTCAACTTTCACCTTTTTTTTCTTATACTTGTATTTTATTTTTTTCTAATACTCTGCCAGACGCAGCTTTTTACCAATTTCGCGCCGAACCCCGCTCGACCGCGAGGTACCATCAGGCGAGCTCGCACGCGTGCGCAGCTGGTTATAGTCACTAATGTCAAAATATCCAAACCCACCAAGAAGTGAGTTGGTTTCCTCCTGCTCTTTTGTGCGTGGTGTCATTCCAAGCGAGCGTCCGACACTGTGAACATGGCGATACGTGCTGCGTTCCGGTGCCGTGGGGACAGCAAGCTTTGAGAGTCGTCCAGATGAAAGTTCACGAGCGTTTGAGCTATAGTTAGGCATGGCGTTGTGTTCAGTTTGTTTCCAAAGCGAGCGTACGTCTAAGAAATACGACTGCAGTGTGTCGACCAGTCTCTTAGTTTGCCGGTGCTTGGATGACACACAAATCGTGATTGAGTCGTTTTTGATGATATAGCCAATGCCGTAGCCATCGGACGTTGCTGGGCCAAATCCAAATAGTCGTAGCGATGGATTACCGCAATTACTAGTTGAGAGCACATTCTGATTTAGCGTGGACCATCCGGCATCGTCAAATAAAGCTGGGATTTGGTTTGAGCTAATGTTGTAGAAACCACTCTCTGTGGACGAGTCGTCGTTATCGACAGTCTCACCTTCTGCAATCAGCTTTTTCCAAATACAAAACAAAGCGTAAAGATGACGGTCTTGACCTTGTCCGTTGAGGCATTCTTTAGTAAGCGCAGTGTGTTTTTCACAAGCACGTTTGAGATATTCCAGCTTTTGTTCTGCAGAAATATCTTCACAGAACTTGCGTACAAACAGCGCAGACTCTTCTGTGACAGTCCGCACAGCTTCCGTGCGTCCGTGTAAAAACATCTTTGTCATTGCAGGTTCGTATGTGCACTCCGTCTTGCCGTAAAGCACATAATATGCCGCTTGAAACCCCATCTGAGTGAATGCATCCGGAGAGAACCCCATATTTTTTATTTCCTGCATACCGTAGTGCTGGAACTCGAGCGTGTAAAAATCACTTTGTTGAATTAAATCAGAAAGGCGAGTTTCGGCAAAACGCAGCGAAAGAGAAAGTTCTGAAACCAGATTCCATTCAAGCTTGCGTGGAGTTGTCATAACATCACCAAATGAAGCGGGTTCACGCTTTGATGGGTCTGGCGATGAGCTCGCCCAAATCGACGGTGATTGTCCATTTATACTTTTGGCAAATCGTAGAATCGTATCACTGTATATATCTGACACGTACCTCAGCACAGTGTGGCCATCAACACCTGTGTGCTCAAAGTTGATGCCAGCTTTGGCGTTTTCAGTGACAATAATCTGCAGCTTGTCGTACCAACGGTTTGTGCATGTCCCAACCTGCACGCCTTTGTCAAGAACCGATGACCCGCACAGCATGTTTTGTGCAAGATCAGCCAGAGACGTAGGCGAAGAGTGATCTAAGCATACCATGAATAAGGCGGAATCAATGACTTTGATGCATTCGTGGTTAGATTGGTTTTCATCGACTTCCATCTTTTCGCGAATTTGGGCCCAAATGCGGCGGTTCTCAGTGGTAAGCACGCCGACGGCAAACTTTGCCATATCGGAGATAGGCGTTTGCTCAGCGTCATCAATTATGGACTGGAAATTCACAGCCAAATCTGTCTCTGACATTATGAGATTATTATCCTCATCTAAAACGTCAAACCAATAGAACTGTGAATGGCAAATAACAACAATGTGCCGGGATGACATGTCAGACTGCATCACGCAGGTACCGTCTGAAGGAATTCGAGCGCTTCCAAATAAACGCGAGTATTGATACATGCACAAGGTTTTGTTACGAAAGGAGTCTGGTGGAAGCTCTTCGTAGCGTAAAGCACGGATAAAGCGGAGTGAAGATGTGACTATGGTAGCAGTACGCTGAACTTGAGTTGTGACAAAAGGAGTGCCGTCATCCTCAAGCAGAAAAAATGGGTTGAGGTTGAGCACTACAGGCGAGTCATAGTGAAGGTAAGAGTCGTACCAAAATTGTTCAATATAACTAGAGCGCGAGCTGGCATACTCAATAAGTTTCTTTTGTAAAAGCGGCCCGTTAGTGCTAATAAATTCGTTTACAGCTTTTTTGGTGTTGTTGTGCTCGCGATCGGATTGGAGAGGTTTAAGAACAGAAAGGTAGCGCTTGCAAGTAGTTTCAAGGTCTGGAATGGGAAGTTTTGGGAGCTTGTCCTGATGAAAAAATGTTGTACCAGTCATGATGACAGATATTTTTTTGTGTCTACTAGAGGTTGTGTGTTTGAGTCCACTGGTATTATTCTGACTACGTTGATTAAAACACTGATACTGTTGTTACTAGTTGATTAAGATAGCTCATTGTAGATAAAACCAAGAAATTTCAAAAAAAAAAAAAAGTAAGAGCAAATGTTCTCATTTTATCTTGAAAAAAAGCGGAGACGGGAAAGCAATAATTCAGGGTCATATGGGAGGTTTAGTAGTGCATGGGACGAGTGAACAAGTTTTGAAAGTTTGGAAACGCCGTGAATAAATGTAGAAACTAATATGAAGCGACGGAGCATCGGAATAAACCCATAATTCGCTCAAAATCTAGTTATTTAAAAAGAAGAAAAAAACTAGTAAACTTTTATCAAGTTAAACTGTAGTAGCAATAGACATATTGTCATGAACAACTGAGGAGAAAGAAACCTTAAAGAAAACTGAGAAGTAGAGGGTTGTAGAAATTCCTAATCAGGACTTTTGTAACAGAGTTTTTTTTTTGTAGAACGAAAATTATATCACGTGATTTTTTAAAATTCTCAGGAACATGTGCAGAGTCTCCAAACACGTACAGAACCTTTGGTTATTTGTTTGATTGAGCCTAATAAATAACTACCGTTGAGTGTAGGGAAAAAAAAAAAAACGTACAGTACCTCTCAAAAGATTTTTTAAATGATTTCTTCTCTATCGTCTAATTCAATCAATAATGACGATTTCAAAGGATCTTTTTTCTCCAGCATTGAGTACAATGAGATCAGATCTAGGTCAGCAAAAAATCTTATTATAGCTCAATAATGGTGCTCAACCGCAGCTGTGTCTTTCTAATTTTGGGTGGTTTTCAGGAACTTTTTGCTGATTCCCTGATGCTTTTGTTTTTTTTTCTCTAAAATTATGTCTGACAGAATTAATTTCTGATTTGGATGACGTTGTTCAACATTCTACCCAGCCTTCAGACTCAGACTTGTTCATGACACCAACTATACACACACAACGGTCAAAAACTTGTGAGACGTAAATGTTTTTATTCTGATTTTTCAATAAGTCGCAAATTATCAAAATCAGAGTCTGTGTTTAACCTGCGTATGTTGCACGCTTTTAGAATTCTGACATTGTTGCCCACAAAACATGTCCTTTAAAAACCCATTGACCCCCCGTTTCAGGTTTTATTTTTTTTCTTATTTATTTATTTATTTATTAATTACAATTACTACCGTAGCAGTTTCTCTCCTCTTAAATTAATTTTTTTTTTCTTTTTCCCCCACAGTCTTCCATTAACAGCAAGTCGTTCCTAGTCTGTTGAACTTTTCACAACCGAAAAAAAAAAACTTTCTCTCCGAGCTCTCTGCCAGATAAGCGCTTCGCTATCAACAGCTTTTAACTGATACGCCAGAATTTTCAACCCAATTCAAAACCTTTTTTCAAAACCAACCCCCGGTTATTCGCTGCTATCGGCCAATCGATCTTTAGAAATTCCCCTCGACTGGCTCGTTCTTTTATAAATACCCCCTCATGGACTCCTCGATTCAATTCTCCATCTTTAACGCACTTCTCATTCTCCTACCCTGCCTCTACTTTTTCTTTTTCAATTCATCTACTAAATCATTACACAACCTAATCATTATGTTTGGCGGTTATTTTCAGCACAAAAAAGACATTGAGCGGAAACGGCTTGAACGCCAGCAACGCATCGACAAGCTTAAGGATTATAATACTCCGCTGACGGCAGAAGAACGCGAACTTCTCAAAAAGCCAGTCGAGGCTGTTGTTTCCAAGGTTCAGGCCGGCGAACTTAGTCCCCAAACCATTCTCCAGGCATACGGAAAGAAGGCATTGCAAGCCCAGGCGGATACCAACTGCATTACTGAAGTTTTGATTCAGGACGCTGAAGACCGTATTTACCTTGATACTATTTCGACTGACGGTCCTCTGGCCGGTTTCCCCATTTCTCTTAAGGACACCCATAATGTTAAGGGATTTGACTCCACCATTGGTTACACAGCAAACGCATTTAAGCCTGCGTCAGAGGACTCGCCCATTGTTCGGCTGCTGAGAGACGCCGGAGCCGTGCCGTTTGTTAAAACCAATGTTCCTTACACAATGCTTTCGTTTGAGTGCTACAATGACCTTTGGGGAATCACCGAGAACCCTCATGTTCAAGGTTACGCTCCCGGTGGCTCTACGGGAGGTGAGGCCTGTCTGCTGGCCTACGGTGGTAGCCGCATTGGTGTTGGTACTGACGTCGCCGGCTCTGTCCGTCTCCCCGCTCACTTCTCTGGCTGCTACGCGCTCAAGTGCTCCACTGGCCGCTTTCCCAAGATTGGAAACACTACATCCATGTCGGGCCAGGAGGGAATTCCTGCCGTCTACTCGCCTATGGCACGCACCCTTGGAGATCTGTCTTATTTTCTCAAGTCTGTCATTTCAATGAAGCCGTGGAACTACGACTACTCTGTGCACCCAATGCCGTGGAAGGAGGAGACCACTTTGCCTAAAAAACTTAAGGTCGGCGTCATTTACAATGACGGCGTTGTTACGCCCTCGCCTGCGTGCCGTCGTGCACTGGATCAGACTGTCGATGCGCTGCGTGCTAGAGGTCACGATGTGGTTACATTTGATGCTCCTGACCCGCTGCGCTGCCTGCGTATTGCGTCGCAGTTGCTGGTTTCTGATTCGTGCAAGGTCGCGCTGCGCAAGCAGCGCTCGGGCGAGACTAACGATTGGGGTGTAGCGCGCTTTGTGTCTGCCGCGCGTCTGCCGCGCTGGATGAAGCGCGTGTACGCGTGGTACCTTGAGAACATTAAGGGCGATCATGTCTGGGCCACGCTTGTGCGCGACTGGAATGAAAAGACCATTGTCGAGCGCTGGGATTTAGTTGCTGAAAGGGAGGGCTACAAGGCAGAATTTTTTGATGCCTGGAAGAGCTCAGGCATTGATTTCCTCATCACTGTTCCTAACGCAACTCCCGCTTTCCCGCATCACGGCCTGTATGAATCTATTTCGTCATGCGGATACACGTTCATGTTCAATTTGCTCGACTATGCGGCTGGTGTGCTGCCCGTGACCAAGGTTGACAAGGCTCTTGACAAGGTTAGCGAGGACTTTAAGCCTGCAAATCGCGTAGAGGCTGGCGCTTACCACAATTATGATGCGATCAAGATGCACGGTCTTCCCGTCGGAGTGCAGGTGGTGACAGGACGTCTTGAGGAAGAAAAGGCCATTCTTGCGATGGAGATCGTGGAGAAGGCTCTCAATGATGCCGGCAACAAGTACGAGTTGCTTAACGAGTAGGGCTAAAACTCTGCGTACACATATTACGATTTTTAATTAATCAAAAATTAAAAAAAAAATGGAACTCTTCTCATAAAAATAAATAATAAAAATTAAATTACTGGCATGGTAGTTAAAAATTAATTGTCATCAAATTTGTCGTCAGTTGTAAGTTCTCTTTGATCTAGTGCAGAAGCAGTGGTGTGCAAGATATTTGTAAGAAGGAGGAGGATGGTAGAGAACAAAAAAAGGTATTCAGTTAAAAGCTTTTTTGATCAATGGCGAGCTTGATTGCCACAAGCCACCGCACAAGCTCGTCCTCTGAAGGCGCAGCAAAGCGCAAGCGCACATTGCGCTCAGTGAGTAACGCCGATGCGGCAGCAATTACTTCAAACACAAAAGGCCGGGGCTTGGACTGTGCGGAGGGTGGCGCCTCATTAGCATCAATGAGCTGTTCAACAGGGATGGCGTGTAACAGCCGCGCATCGGCAACAGCAGCGGCAGTTTTTACATCGCTTGAAACGTCGCTCAAATTAACGCTCGTCGACGGTGCATGTTTTATCTTGTATACATACAGGCCCGAGTGCGTCAGCACCAGCAGCTGGCTTTTCCAATGTTTGTAGTGCTTCTTGTTAAACCCATGTACAAAACCTCTTTCAAGCGCCCGTGCGAGGGTTGCGCCCGCAGAGGTGTCGACGGAAGGGGAAAGCGCGGAAGCGGCAGCCGATGCCTCCCCCGACGAGGAAGAGGAGATTGACCGACGTGGAACACTCAGCATCGAGAGGCGTTTTTTCTTGTTCTTCTTGGTATCGCCACCAGGTTTGTCGGTCAAGACCGTTGGTTGGGAAAGCGTGTAGTTGTTGAGGTCAATTTCCTCATCCGGTGATAGAAAGTAGTCGGAACCAGGGTAGCTACCAGGTGACATAATGCTGCTGGTTGTATCGCCGCCAAGCGGTGAAACGACGCGTTTATGGCCAAAGGCGCTGCCTTTACTGCCTAATGGAAGTGACTGTCCAAATAGGCTGCTGTCACCAGGACTACCCATGTAGCTGCTAAATGTGCTGTTGCCGGCGTTGCCGATTATTGGGATCGCGGCTGTCGTTGAAGTTGGCACGCTATTGCTAAGACCGGAGTTGCCAGTCGTTGGGTGGTTGGTATCTACGTCTATCGCCGTAGCCGAACCCGTCATAACGGGAGCTGATTCAGGAACAGCAACAGCAGCGGGTGGTGGCGGCGCAATGTTTGTGTTGTTCCGATTAACGACACGCTTGAGTCGCTCGACCCATTGTGCGCACTCTGCCACTGTATCTGCTCGCAGGTGATAATCTTTGCGGTCTGTAAACACTGCAAAGTGCGTCGGCTCCATGGCCACTACCGCAAGTATGTCCGATGTATTAATTATGTTTTTCGGCTTGTACTCGCTATCATCTTTATAATAAACGAGCTGTGCCCGGCCGTCGTCACTGTCATCTCGCAGCACAAACCAGTTACGCTTCCATGATTTTTGTAGGTTTTTGGAGCGCTTTGACAGCCACCCAGACATGGTCTGTTCGGGCGCTGTTTTGGTCGAAGGACTGGCCGTAGTAGCGGTATTACCCGATACATGGTGATTATTAGTCGCGGAAGCCGGTTGCGGAATAATGACAATAGACTTGGACGCACGGTTGGGGTTGAGGGGTCCCATGATTGGACTGGTTGAATTTAGAACAAAAGACGAGATTGATTGATTGCGGGAGTGAATTCTGCTGTCACCGTCGTTGTATATATTTCGAAAAGAATTCTGACGTAGTGTTTTTGGGATTGCAAAAGTGTTGCCGGAACTAGAGTTGGGGCTGGCGTTAAAAGGAGTTGTCCGAAGCTGAAAATTGCCAGTTGCTGTTTCCATGGTTTGTGGGTCGGCCGAGGCAAACGGGCGGTCGCGTAGGAGTTACAATGAGGCTAGGACCCTTAGTTTGAATTGATGCTCACTTAGACCAGAACAATGTTAAAAATGGCGCTTTAAAAATGTCTATCGGGAGATTAGTCGTCTGGTTTGAGGTCTGCAGAGATGGCGGGGTAGATTACAAGTGAAGGGACGCTCCTGCACAGTGATGTACTCTCGAAAAAAAATAAGTGCAAAGAAGAGAGTAAAATAAAAAATAATACTAATAACAATTCAAGAAAGACAAAAAGAGAAGAAAAAAATAAAAACGCAAATTTACGTTTAAATAAAGGGCAATGTGCTGTTTATAAATGAGAACTTTCCCCAGTAGCAATTCAACAAAGCTTTAAATTCAAAAAAAAAAAAAAAAAAAAAAAAAAAAAAAAAAAAAAAAAAAAAAAAAAAAAA
>JAKVQX010000375.1:0-18989 GCA_030463015.1 Geotrichum citri-aurantii
ATAATAATAATAATAATAATAATAATAATAATAATAATAATAATAATAATAATAAAAAACCACCCACCGTTGTTGTTTATTTTATCATAAGTACACAGGTATAATTATACTCATCTCATAGTATATTATTTATCTGGCAGTTACCTTTCGTAGTTATCGGCCCGTTTAATGTTCGGCGGTGACACAATTAAAAAAAATTTAAAAAAAATTTAAAAATAAAAAAAACTTTAAAAATTAAAATAAAATTATTTTTTTTAAGCGCTTAATTTTTTTTGCAGGTGGTTTTGTTTTTTATAACTTTAAAACACATGAAATTTCATCATCGCCAACTCTACACGGTGCCAACGCTTTTTAACACACCAACGCGTTCACATCGCCAGAATTAACAACAACACCAACTGACCTACCTGTCCACACCGTTACCGCTATGGAAGACAAAACTGATAGACTCACTCAGCTTCAGGTCTGCATTGACCAGGTACGTTTCTTTATCATCCATATATCCCCCGCGACTACTACTAACTGCTTCTTCTATAGCTCGTCATCCAGTACTACTCCTCTCTCAGCTATATCAACGCCTCCCACGACTTTGTCCCTACCACCCCCAATGAGCCCAAAGTCTCTGATCCGCTTGTGAGGCCCACGGAGCCGGCCCGCTTCCGCGCCGACCTCGGCGAGCTGGCGCGAGACCTCGTGCTCAAGTCCAAGCAAGTCGAGCTGCTCATCGACTCGCTTCCAGGCGCCGGCTTCTCCGAGAGCGACCAGATGGCCCGCGTGAGGGCGCTTGAGGAGCAGCTCGTGGCTGCCGAGAATGAGCGCCAGCAGGTTCTGGTGGAGTCGGCGCAGTTGCTGGGCAAGTGCGATGACCTGATTCTCAAGGTCAGTTCGGCCACGAGTGAGATCAGGCGCTCAACGTGAAGTTCCAAATAGAGTCCATGCAGATGGACGACTTGAAAGAAAAAAAAAGAAAAAAATTAACAACAAGAAAATCGATAGTAGTGATTGTTTGTGCAATTCATACAACTCAAAGTGTTTTATTTTTTTTCTTTTTTTTGGGGGTTTTTCAAATGTTGATTCAAAGGCGTTTGATTTTGTGCTTCTTTTTTTTTTCTCCTGTGGAGACCACCACACTGGTAATCTTGAAAGAGATTTCTTTTTCAGGGGCGGCTGAAAGTTCGGAAAAACTTGACCACGAGGCATGAGGTGCTTGCGGTAACGGACTGCCGGCGCCATCATGATATAAAATCATTATTATTTTTACTTTTTTTTTAATAATTATTCTACATATCACGATTCCTTTTTTTTGTTTAGGCCGCAACGACAAAAGAAATTTGAAAAAAATAAAAAATAATAGGTAAAAATCAACAATATAATAATAGATGTTAAAAAGTGAAAAAAATATTTGATGAACTTGAATTGTTTGTGATTCATGGTTTCTCTTTTTTGTAATCATTCAAATGCTCTTTTTAGGCTTTTAATGAGTTGAAAGAAAAGTAACGCAATTGACACAATTAGCTTTTAAAAAATCAAACCATTAAATTTTCAAAATCAAGTCTCATGATATATAGTTGTTTAAAGATTATTATTATTTTTCTTCTTATCGTCTACAAATCATTTTGTTTGTGAAAAAAAAAAAAAAAATTTGGTTTTGTTTGCCAAAGTTTTCAACTTGTCGATCAGAGAAATTCTTAAAATATTCTTCAGTGACAAAACTTTTACAGTCAAGTGGCCTGTATATTGTTCTCAAAAAAGAATTTAACAGCAGCAGCAGCTTTGGAAAGTCTGATCAAATTAAAAGTAAACAAACTCCAATTAAATTTAATACTTTAGATATTTTTAAAAAAAATTAAGATTGTTTGTACGATTTAATGGTAGTTACCTTGGAGAGTGTGTGAAAACAATTTAACTTCAAGCAGTTCACTTGTACAAAACGTAGAGATTCATTTTCATGTGCAGACACCACTATGTACTATAAACGTTTTGTAGTACAACGGTTTTTTACCTGAATAAACGTTGTTGTTGTTGTTGTTGTTGTTGTTTTTTTTGGTTCCAGATACTATAGCAAGTATTTTTTTTAGCTTTGAAAAAATTCGACACTTATACAAAGGCTTTTTGAAAAGATTATTGATACAGTTTATGATTATTGTCAAAAGAGATGTTCCGTTTTCTATTAGGTTTTTTTTTAAAAAAAATGCCTGTATTACTCACTGAACATGTTTAATAATTACTCGAAAAAATATCTTTAACTGTGGTATCTATGTTTTATCTTCTCCAAAAAAAAATTTAATCTGAATTTTCATTTTTTTTCAATCTTTTCTTTTTTTGCGGTTAACTTTAAAAGAGTTCTCTTTTTGTATTATTAGTACAGTCTTGATGAAATTTTGTTGTTGTTGTTGTTCTATCAACGACGGCAGACGTAGACTAGCTACCTAGCCAAATTGATCTACACTTAAGCCTTGGGGGTCTTAGCAGGCGCGGCCTGAACCTCGTTACCTTTCTCGTCATAGTACTTGTTGCCAGCACGGAACCGCTTCTCAACATTCAGCTTGCCGGCAGCTATAAGCGACTCGACCTGCTCCTTGGGTAGCACGTTGCCATCTTCGTCGCGGTACTGGTAATTGGTGTTAGCGACAGGCTCGGGCGCAGACGGAGCATCGGAAACACCAGCGGCAACAGCTGTAGTGGCAGCAGAAGCAGGTTCCTCAATGACAGACTCCTTGGTGCTGGGCTTTTCGGCAGCGGGGACTTCCTTTGCAGGCTTCTCGACGGTTTGGTCATGAGCTTCGATCTCGTCGTCGTCGCTTTCCTCGTCTTCTTCATCCTCGTCATCTTCATCGTCCTCGTCGTCATCGTCTTCATCGTCGTCATCCTCCTCAACGTCCTCAACGTCCTCAACATCTTCAACGTCTTCAACGTCTTTAGAGTCATCGTCTTTCTCAACCTCTTCAGAATCATCGTTTTCGTCTTCATCTTCTTCTTCTTCATCTTCCTCATCTTCTTCATCCTCTTCATCCTCTTCATCCTCTTCATCTTCCTCGTCTTCTTCATCTTCTTCGACAGACTCAGCAACTGTTGCAGCAGGCTGCTCCACAATCTTCTCTTCAACAGAAATAACTTCAACAGGCTCAGCATCAGCAGCTTCGACCTTGATTTCAGCAGCAGCAGCAGCAGCAGGTTGCGTGTCTGCCTCATTGTCGACTTCTTCTTCAGCAACTTCGGGTTTGGCTTGTTCCTCAATAACCTCCTCAATCTCCTGTTCAAAAATTGCGGCATTATCAGGCCCGTCAAACTCCTCCTGCTGCTCGTAAACAACTTCTTCAACTTCCTTGTATTCTGTCGAAGTAGCACTGGCCTCTAAGCTATCGGGGCCAGTCACCAGCTGGTCGTACTGTTCAAAGGTATCCAAGAACGCATTGCAGTCAAAGTCCATGTCCAAGAAACTACTCTTCTCACACAGCGCCTTTGTCCAAGGAGTTCCGTAAATCAATGGTGAGTACCACACAAAAAATCCAGTAGCAGCAGTAAAGTAGAGAACCATCAGACTGTAGCCGACAATACGCGACTTGATCATGCGAAATGTCAAAAAGTCCCAACCCTGGGCTAGCGCGAGAATACCAAAGTAGACTGAACCAAGGTAGTGGTGGAGAAACAGCTGGCGTGCCATAAGGAACGACGGGAAGTAGTGAAACGCCCAACCAAGAATGTAAGTAGTAACGCCCTCGTCAAACTTATCAAACTCAGCGCCAGAGTAGTTCGGGTAATGACGCTGCCAACGCAAAAGCTGGAAAAGCTTGAACAAACCAAAAACGCCAATAAAAGCAGACATAGTCCACCAAATGACACCATTACCAATAAGATAGACTTGACGGTGGTCTTTAACCCAAAAGTTAATACCACGGAGCATCAGAGGCCAAGATTCGGGGCGCGACTGCCAGGTGTGTGTGTCGGTTAGACCGGCATTGACCTGCCACATCACTTTGTTGAGCTCAATGAATTTGGAAAGGAAAGAAGGAGTGCGGTAAGAGATCTGCTCGACGTCATCGCCGACAAGCTGGGGGTGGGAGTGCTGCTCAACCATCCACAAACTGTTCTCAAACGATGGGCCACGCACGCAGACAACCTCTTGCTGCTCAAAGCCCCACTTGGGTAGCTTAACCTCGTGCGAAAAAAGTACGCAGCCGGTAAGCTGGTGGACAAGGCGGAACTTAGTGTCAATGACGCGGAGGCGTTCTTGTGCAACGCCCTTGCGACTGCGCTCTTTCACGATCTCGACACGGAAGTTATCATTCATGTCGCCATCGAATCCATCGAAGCCGTACGCGGAAACCTCGTTTTGGTAGTCCTGCTCAGTCACAGGCGGGCGCACGTCGTGGGAGTGCAAACGGAGTTGGGTAGCGACGTGTTTAAGACGAATCAAGTCGCCATCCTTAATGTTGATTACAGGGTTAACATCCGCAAAATCTGTAGGGTTCACAGTAATGTTTTCGACGATCCAATCGTTGTTGTGATCCTTGTGTGGATATAGTGTGACCTGCTGCTGCTTAGAGCCAGTGGCGTAGGCGTGTGCGTGAGAGTGAAGATAGCCACCGTTGGTGTTGATGTGTCTCAGAGTAATTGAACTGCCAAAGGAGACATCTGCGGGGACATGGCCGGCGAGAGGCGAATGCTGCAGAGTGGCCTGAAACTCGGGTGACATGAAAGAGGCGCCGTCGCCAGTGTTTGCCAGGCACGTAAAGTGGAGCGCAAACATGGCCATGTAGAATGCAAGGGGAACACCAATTAAGAGCGCAGCACGCGCAATAAAGTGCTTGATGTAGTTCTTGGGTGAAACAGCCTGATCGCCGAGGATCCACCACAACTGCCAGACAGTGATTACACCAACCCAGCCAACAGTGAACAAGCCAACCCACTTGGACGAGAGAGTAGCACCAAGCGCGAGGCCAGTCAGGAACAAGTAGCGGTACCAGTCGAAACGCAATGGGGTCTCATTGCGGAACTTGACAAAACCGTAGGCGGTTAGCGCAATAAAGAAAACGAGAGGGGAGTCGAGCAGAATAAAACGGGATTGGGTGGTCAAAGCGTTATCAATAGTCATGAGCGCAGCACCAAAGAGAGCAGTGATCGAGCGGCAACCAGAGGCACGCAGCGTGCCGTAGGCAAGAAGAATGGTCAGAACACCCAGCAGAGCGGGAAGGATACGCATGCCGATGTAGGGCACATTGTTGGCGATGTAATCGAGGCCAATGGTCTTGAATTCAAACTCACCGTCATAGCCAACAAGGTAACCAACAACGGCAAAAAGCATTTTAGCAAGCGGTGGGTGGACGTCCATAAAGAAGCGGCCGATGATGTACTTGCGGGCAAAGCCGCCAAAGTGTACCTCGTCGAACACGATCGATGAGGGCTGGGAGAGCTTGCGGAAGCGCACAAAAACGGCAAAGACCGTGAGCAGCGCAATGAATTTAAAGTCAGTGCTATTCAGCGATCTGCTAGCGGCACGGTCGTTAGCATCAGCGAGGTTCTTTTGCTGATGCTTCTTGGTCTTGACCGATTTTTCACCTACGCTGCCGTTGGCGGTGGATGCCGGTGAATTCGACGATTTGGATTTCGCGCCATTGAGATGGGACGCAGATGGAGACTTTCTCACGCCCTTAGGTTTTGACATTGTGGGCGAGAAGGTAGCAGTAAAAGCAAGGGGAAAAGCGGTATTACCGGTTGAAGGGGGGTGGGAAGGGTGCGTGTCAGAGTGTCGTGGAGAACGACGAAAGGGATGGAGAAAGTAATTTTTTTTTTTGAAATATTTAAGACGAGGGCTGGAATTTCCGATTTGAAAAGACCACGCAGGTCAAAATGAAATTTTTGGGTAAACTTAGTGCCTGTGATTTTTTTCTTAATTTGGCTGGGACTAAAAATAAACAATAAAAATTAGACAAAAGTAGATAAAAAGTAAATAAACGTTCAAGTTCAAAGTCTTAAATACTGGACTTTCAATTCCATGTGAGAATACAGTTTCCATTCTTTTTTTTCAAAAATAAATTAAAAATAGAATACATTAATTTAGTGAAACATAAACGTATATAGATGTATTCTTTCAACTTGTCTACTACTGTAGCAAACTATATATTAAGAAAAAGAACCGACAAAGCCATGTTGCTTTACTACAGCTTGCTTTTTTTTTTATTCCGGGGCTGTGATTGCCTTTCTACAACCTTGATCTTCACTCTCCTTACTAGCACTGTTGCCTTGAGGTTAGCACCAAGTTTCTATACAGTCACACGTAGAGAGCCTACGTGCTGTTTTCTGGAAGCCCAGCTGAACAGTCGCTGTACTCTGCCAACTCAATTAGAATCAAATCTTTGATTATTGTGTATCGATTGTCAAAATAAATATAAGTCCTAGCTGATATACATAATTTTCATTCACGGCGAGCGCCAACGGCTCTCGCCATAGATCATCCATGACCTCACGCGATCCACACGCCTCCGTCGCGCTCCTCCAAAATCTCGGCTAGCTCAATCATATCCTCGCTCTCGTGGTTCCACCCCAGCTTAAAGCTCACTGTCACCTTTTGCAGCTCAGGCAGCTTATCCTCCAGTATTGCAAGACTAACGTCAATTGCCTCAACCTTGTGTGCCTGGCCCAGCATGCCAGACGAATCAAGGTAAAGCGCACGCAGTGGGTGCGGTATTGGCTGGCGTGTTAGTTCATCGCACGGCATATTTGGAAACTCAAACAAGTGTCTTGAAATATAGTCCACCGACACGGAAAGACTGCGCAGCCGCGGGCACAGCCGCAGAACCGAGTCCATCGCGTCCGGCCGCAGCGCTGGCATCGGATACAGTACCTTCAACGTTGTCAGGTGTACACCGAGTCGTGCACACAGATTTTGTACGGTCGGCGACTTGATGAATGGACAGTGCGTCATTATCAGCTGCTTAATTGTCGGTGGAAACTTTGTGCCCGCCAAAAACTCGTTCGAGATGCCGCCAGACAAGCACAAATGCCACAACCGCGGCGGCCACAGATGATCATAATCCATGCATGACACCGAAGACCGCGGAAAAGCAAGTCGCTCGAGGTATTTCGCATTTCCAATTGCATTAAACAGCAGCCGCAGATCCACCGTTTCTGATACAAGCGCAAGATCAAGCGTGCGCAGCTCTGTACAATTGCGCAGACTTACCAGTGGTGAGTATCCAAAACTAGTTTGCGGTGCAATGAATGATATCAGGCTCTTTGAGCACCTCCGTAGCACACGTGCCGTGTACGAGTTTTTCCCAGACTGCACAATGTTGCGCAGGTCAAGAATTTTGACAAATCCGCCCAGATCGTTACTGCCGCTAATCGTCTCTATAAACTTTGAATAGTTGCGAGCATGAAGCTGCGGACACTCGTAGACATACGGTAGTAGAAGCGAGTACCACAATCGGCTTACATAGAGCATCTCTAACGGAATCGGTTTCGGCAAGTAGTCAAACACAAGGCGGAGCAACTCTGGTGGCAAATGATTCAAACCAATTGGCTCTTCATAGTCTTCATCGTCGCAGTTATCCTTGGTCCTGGAATCCTCTTGCACGTCCTGATCACCATTTTCTGTATCCTTAAGAGCCAGTTGCTTTAGTGTCACACCGAGAATGTCGACTTTTTCAAACCCAGCATCAAAACTGTCGTCAGGATTGAGAGTTCCAGGTCCGTATCGGCGGTAGGGAGGCCGGATCTTGCGCGGCCTTCTTTTGTTGACTATTTTTGCTACTGTCTGGTGAAGTGCAAAAGGCCTACGAGATGCAATCACAAGCCTTTCGAAAGGGGGTGGGGGTGGGATTGAGCTGGAAGAGAGAGAGAGGGATGAAGTATTTTGGGAGATGATAAGGTTGTGATTTGTAAGGCAAATCAACATTTGGAGGTATAACTCATAAGTGCTACTTTTGAATCAGGCATTGACGCTGCTCAATTCAGAGATGAAATAAACGAAAAAATAAATAAAATAATAATAATAAAAGATAAAAGTTGCAGCTTAGAAGGTCGAGAACTCAGCCAAAACAAAGCATAACTCTACAATCAGAAAAAATTTACGTGTGAACTATCGATAAAACCAAGCCTACGAGCAAGAATAATGATTCAAAGAATATTTTGTACAAAAAATTTTTGATTTAAGCAGGATAGTTTTCCGAGCCAATTAAATAAACATAGCATTCTCCTCAAATTAAAAAGTCGAAATCGGAGAAACAAAACGCCATCGGCATTAAACAGAAGATTATAGTCAGGCACCAGAGCTGTAAAGCCCATTGTAATAATTCACTGTGAGTGGAAACATAATGTCGAGTAATTTTGTTCATATCAAAGTCGCTTCATTAAGCTGAGTTGGTGAGACGATCCGTTTATTTACTAGAAATAACATTGTTAGCATGATGCATCATTTGAAACAACCAAAAAATCAGTTTTCACTTACGATCTGGCTCTCGTCAACCGTCTCTTTCTCTTCAATCTTCTAACTCTCTTCTTTCTCCATTTAGCTCTCATTCTGCAAACAACGACTGTTAGTAATTTGACGTCAAACAACACTAGGAAAAGGTAGACACATACTTGAATTCTAAGGTAAACTATAAGAGTGATGTAGAGAAAGGAAAAAAAAAAAGAAAAAAAAGAAGAGAAAAAAGAGAGAGAAAAGGGAAAAGAGAAAAATTCAAAAGGCTTTTTTTTTCTTAGGCTGCCAACTTTGGCTCACAAATTTTCAATTCCTTGCCTGAGTCCCCTCTCGCCTATTAACACACATTAATTTGTATCAGTCCGTCTTTGTAACAAAAAATTTGGGCTAGGGTTAATTTGAGAACAGGTGTGAGCCCTAAGTATAACTCAGAACGTGACTGCTAGTTTTTCAAAAAGGCAGTTAGGGTTTCTTTTCTGGCTTTGACAACCAACACTTTGTTGTCTGCTGCTGATTTTGTTAAAACTGGAATGACAACATGTCGCACCAATTTAACGACCACATATTTTAGAATAAACAGGATCTGTCCCAAGACTTGAAAGAGGGAGATACGAATTTTATGATGAAGGCAAACTTGAAGAATTGCGTAAAGTGCCCGTTTAAGCTGCAATCGTAAAGTTGGTTGTTCTTGATTTAAATTTCCCGCGAATTTCAATGTTGTTGCAGATCGCATAGCGTCAAGATAATTTGGTCGCTGGTACAAACGCTGTCTACTGGTGCCTCTTAGGTCTAAACTAACGGTTTTTTCAAGCATCGAGTTAGCATCAAGTAGCGTAAGTCTGATCGTGTTAAGCATGCAACCAAGCACTGCACACAAACAAAGTGTGACAGAAGCAGCAGGAGCTTCACTTGTTTTTCTTAGGTGCACATCAGTCCCTTCTGTCACTACAGCCAGCACGCCAACAAGAACAGCAACAATAACAGGTGCCGCAACACAGGCCGTGCTGGCTATAAGCCGCGCAATTGCCATACCCAGTAGCTGAGACCGGTCTTTGGCAATAGCTGTTTCACCGCCTACTGCCAACACTGCTGTATCTTCGTACACGGCCAAAACACGTGACCAAAGCCACCTGTCAATGTACCAGAGTAAGTATGCGAACTGAATGCTGCAGCGGATGGCCTCGCCGCCAATACTTGGAGCGAGCCAGAACACACAAAGAGGAAGCAGGTATCGCGCCAAAGGATGAAGAGTTATATTAGATTCTAATTTGGATGTCTGTAAGTTGTGAGAGAGCGTAGAACATGTCTTCAAAGCGAGGGTGACAAGGTCTTTTGTCTCGAAGGGTGTAGTGCCTGCAGAAGCCATTTGAACAAAGCAAAAAAATCGAGTCTGTGGGGTTGTTATTAAAGCAAATAGATTAAACCATAGAAACTATTGATTAACATGGCAATTTAAAAAAAATTAAACAAGAGAAAAAAAACAGTTACTGAGATTAAAAGTAGGTCTACCATGATGGAAATCGCAGAAACGCGTCACGTAAGGCCTGTGTTTGTGATTTGCAGTGATACAAGTTGCTAGATGTTTACAAAACTGTGATCAGGCACAACATTAAGCGATTATTTCATTCATTTAACCAAGACCAAATAAGGTCTCCATAACATTTTCACTGAATACGAGTAATGCATAAGACAACTTGGTAATAATTGACTGCAACAGCAGTCCATGTCCCTAAATCATCTCTCGGTCATACAGCATTATGTGCTTTTATGTAATTTATTGAAAGACTTGAGATTCATAACAGAAAAAAGACATTTTCTAACTTCCCCCTGAGATCTCCATTAAACCCACCACACTACACATTTTTTTTTTCTTTGTACTGTAGAGGCTAGAACTAGACAGATACACAACATGATTAAGCCAATGCACATGTTTTGGGTAGTGCTGGCAGTCCGCTATTTTAACGCGGACTCGTCTATCATCCCCGACTGTGACGAAGGTATCCTCCCCCCACCTCTCACGCAAGCATGGAATTGGACCTGATCTGACCGCTAACTGACTCTGTCTCTCATTAATTTTGTACTAGTGTTCAACTATTGGGAACCCACGCACTATCTTACCAACGGGTTTGGTCTCCAGACTTGGGAATACTCGCCTGTTTACGCCATTCGCTCTTGGGCCTACGTTAGTTTGCATGCGGCCATTCTCAAAGTCATCTCGATAGTCTTGCCGCTACTGAACAAGACCGCTCTGCAAAACGCACCACTTTATTTACTACGCGGTGCTTTCATACAGGTATCTGCAGGCTCCGAAATTGCACTTTACTCAGCTTTACGCCGTTCCAAGCTATTTGGTCCCGGCATCGCGCTCGCCTATATCGCAATCTCACTATTATCCCCCGGAATGAGCCATGCAAGTGTCTCATATCTGCCATCGTCATTTGCGATGCACCTCTTCACTATATCTCTTTCATTTCTTGTCAACTATCTGTCAGCAGAGACTAATAGAGCACGAGTCAAAGCTATTAGTTACGGTCTTTTCACTATTGTCGTAGGCGGTGTTCTGGGCTGGCCGTTTGTACTTGCACTGGCGCCTCCTTGGGCCTTTCACTTTCTCTACACCACCGTGACCGCCCCAGCACCTGCCACTGACGAAAAGAAGCTTACCGATAAGACTCAAACGACTGACTTGACCCCGTATCGTGCGTTTTTCAGCGCATTGGGCAATGTTGTCCTGGCATCTACCATCCTCATAGCTTTAATTGTCGGCATTGACGCTTTAGCCTACCGCAAGATTGAGTTTGTCCCTCTAAACATTGTTCTCTACAATGTCGTGCACGCATCTGCCGACTCCGGGCCTAACATCTTTGGCACTGAGCCATGGCACTACTACTTTGCCAACCTAGCGCTTAACTTTAATATCGCTCTGCCGCTTGCTCTCGCCGCGCCACTTGCACTTCCCTTCAGCTCGATTCGTAAAAAGCGCAGTGCGCTGCTATTGCTGCTTCCGTTTTTCCTGTGGCTCACAATCTTCTCTGCGCAGCCGCACAAGGAAGAGCGCTTCATGTACATTATCTATGGCGCGCTTGCAGTCAATGCGGCGGTGACGATTGACGCGATTGCGCGGGTCGTGACGCGCATTGTGCCATGCTGGCCCTGCACTGGAATTGTGGCGGCGGCAGCAGTGTTGCTAGTTTATGGTGCGCTTGCGGTGATGCGCACCTCTGCGCTCATAGTCTACTATGGAGCGCCCATGCGAGTCTACGCGCATGCGCGCGAACTTGCACCCCCAGAACATACGGCTGCTGGCGGCGCAAACTCTAACGTTTGTGTTGGTCGCGAGTGGTACCGCTTCCCATCGTCGTACTTTCTGCGCGACGACCAGCGTATCAAGTTTATTGCATCGGGATTTGACGGCCTGCTGCCGGGTGAGTTTGCGGAAGAAGGAAGCTTGCAAAACTGGCGTCCTGGCACCCACATGCTGCCCCATGGAATGAACAACCGTAACCAGGCCGACCCCGGCAAGCTTGTGCCCGTCGCCGCGTGTGATTATGTTGTGGACACGGATCTTGAGACAGCCCCCAACGAAACACACTTCACTCGAGATGAGGCACACTGGCGTAAGGTATTTTGTGCGCCTTTCCTCGATGCGGGAGCTTCGCGCGGTATCGCGCGTCTGCTGAATCTCCCGCCTATATTGCAGAAGCTCACTAAGAGTGAGCTTGTTTGGACGGAATACTGCCTGCTTGAACGGATCAGTGAAACTGAGCCTTTAGAACCCGAAAAGGCTGTCTAATAGTAATCTACTACTTGTACATGTATAAACCAGCGTACCTGGGGGGCATGAATACTGAATTCTAGGTAGTATAAAATTTCAGATACAGTAAATAATAAGTTAAACAAGTTAAATAAACAAAAGATCTAAACAACAATCATCTCATCTCTAGCGGGGCCAACACCAATCCACTTAACAGGAACACCGGTGAACTCTTCAATAAAGTGAATGTAGTTCTGGGCTTCAGCAGGCAAGTCCTCAAACTTGCGGGCGTTGCTGGTGGAGCTCTTCCAACCGGGGAAGGTCTTGTAAACAACCTCGACCTGTTCGACAATCGACAGGTCATCAGGGAAACTATCAAGGGTCTCACCCTTGAACTTGTAGGCAACACCGACCTTGATCTCAGGGAGCTGGTCGAGAATGTCGAGCTTTGTGATGTTCAGCGCGGTGTAGCCGTTGATGGCGGTCGAGTAGTTGACGACAACCAGATCAAGCCAGCCGCAGCGGCGCTTGCGACCGGTGGTGACACCCCACTCGTGGCCGACATTCTGCAGATGCTCACCAATATCGTTGAGCTGTTCGGTAGGGAAGGGACCGGCACCAACACGAGTGGTGTAGGCCTTGACGACACCGTAGATCTCCTTGATCTTGGTGGGAGGGATACCCAGGCCAGTGCAAACACCGCCAATAGAGGTGTTACTCGACGTAACGTATGGGTAGGTACCAAAGTCAAGATCGAGCATCAGAGCGTTAGCACCTTCAACGAGGATGTTCTTCTTCTCGGCCAGAGCCTTGCCCATGAACGGGACATTGTCAACGACAAAGGGGCGCAACTTTTCAGCGTACTCCTTGTAACGCTCGAGTTCAGCCTCGGCGTCGTAGTCAAAGTCACCGTAACGCTTCTTGCGGGAGTCCACGAGACGGCGGAAACGAGTGGCAAACTCGTCCCAAGCACCAGGCTGTTGAGAAACGAGGTGGTGGACGCGAATACCAGAGCGCGAGGCCTTAGTAGAGTAGGTAGGGCCAATACCCTTGCCGGTGGTGCCAATGGCCTTGTTAGAAGACGAAAGCTCACGCTCCTTGAGGCCGTCAGCAATCTGGTGGAAGTCAAAGACAAGGTGAGCACGAGAAGAAAGGAACAGACGGTCCTTGCAGTCAAGGCCCTTCTCGACAATGTTCTCGAGTTCCTTAAAGAAAGAGGGAACATGAACAACAACACCAGAACCGACAAGGTTGATGCAGTTAGGGTTGATCAGACCGGAGGGAAGCATGTGGAAATCAAAGGTCTTGCCGTCGACAACAATAGTGTGACCAGCGTTGTTACCGCCCTGGCAACGGGCGCAGACATCGATGCTGTCGCAGAGAAGGTCGACAAGCTTGCCTTTACCCTCGTCACCCCACTGGGAACCAAGAACCACGTTAGCCATGATTATTTACGATATTGATGAAGAAAAGTGAAAAATAAAAAGAACAATGACGTTGAAACACAAAGTGTTTGAATATATTAATAGGTAGTACAGCTAGACTGGAGCTGGAGCGTCCAGTAAGTTTTTAAAAAGGGAATGTAAAGGGCCCGGATTAGTATTTATACTTTTTTATCAGGAATTAATTGAAGGGAGTCGAATGCTATTGGCCAGCGACGGAATGAGACATTGAAACTTCGAGATAATGGCGAAAAAGATAATTGAAAAAATGTATGGGCGCCATAGAGATTCTGCTATGATTGATTTACATGGGTATTGCGGGAAACACAAGACACAATAGGCTTTGTCGTTTACAGGGCAAGGGTAAATGACTCTTTTTAAACTTCGGAAAAATTTTCAGCAGTCATGTGATTTAATCTTTTCAAAATATGAAATATGAAATTTCTACTGGATGGCAGCCATTGCCGTGGGGTCAATTCTTGGTATACGCAACAAACCGTCGTTAGCAGAGCGTTTTAACCGGAACCCCCGCCGGCATAAAATTACTCAATTCCGTCGGCAAGTGGCGGTTGTGAACTCAAGGAAAACTTTGACACCGGCCAGAGTGAGGAACCCATAGTATTTAAAAGACCTCTGTATTGATTGCAAGCTACTAAAGTGTGTACTAACAAGTGGCCGTTTACTCACTATGCCGAAGTCTTGATTTCATTTCAAATGGCGTCGTTTGGTCTAACAGAGTGTATTTCAGAGTCACACTTGAGTTAGCCACGCACATCTACTCCCAACTACAAGTTACAAAACAATGTAATTAACGTGGAACCTTCAGCCCAGACCCAGGTAAATATTTTCAACGATCCAGGCTCTTCTTAATGACTCAAGTTCCAACAAATTATTTTGAAAAGAGTATTGTGTAGACAGCCGGAACCAAACACAGGTTTTCCTTCTTTTTTATTCTTTTTTTTTTTTTTTCCTCAGAGACAAGGGTGAACAGAAAACCGCGCGGCCAATGATTGTAGGAATGTTGAATACCAATAACCTGTATTTCAAACTTGGCGCACAAAAAGGAGCAAGGTACTAATTCAATACTCATGACCTGGTTCTAAGGAGCAGAGAGCACGGAATTGAACTTTTCATTCGTTAATGAATAACTAAAGCAGACCAAACTGACCTTCTACAGGTGTGGTGATACCTTCACACAATAATCAAACAAGAACTTACAAAAGAAAAAATCGTGTATCATTAGTACTACCTCAGTCAGCCATACATTCTTTTACAAAAACTCACTGGGCCAACCTTGTCTGATTCCATCCATCACCGGCCCAGCTTCTGGTCAAAAAAAAAAAAACGAATTGCACAAGTTACAAAGCAGTGGCCTGCTTCGATGCGACGTTCTTGTCAATTATTCTGTTTGAAAACGTTGATGAGGTTGCTAACGGTAGTTGATTATGCTTGAAGTTAATTCGCGGCACAGCCCCTGAGCCATCAGACTTGCCACTATCAGGATTAACATCATTGCTGGCGCCATTGGGCTTATTGGCTGATCTTGTAGCAAAATTTTTCTTAGTGTTGTCATTAGCCTTGTTGCTACTAGTGTCATTAGCAGAGCTGCCATTAGAGGCATTAAAATTGGTGTCGCCAGTGTTGCTTTTTTCTTTGCCATTTCTGACACCAGCATTTCTGGATCTATTGTCATGTTCATGAAAAGGTAAAACTTCTTCAATTTCGCGGTCTGAAAAGTCTATAACGATAGGGTCGTCAAAAGTGTTTATGGACACTGTGTTTCGGCGGTGCTGCTTCTTGTGGCGTTTTTTTAGTACTGTCGCAAGTACTTTAACATCTTCATCTGACATGTTATTGCTCTTAGCTCCATCGTCATTTGTCCTGGTCATATCAATCAACTCCACAATGCGCGTGATTTTGCTATCACGACTCATAGGTAAAGGACCAAGATGCTTTTTTAGCACCTTTTCTAAATATTTGGGTACCTTGATCCGCTTGCCCACACAGTATGCATCGATCGCGCCACGCAGCTCGTGGTACCGTGCCTCCCAGCTCGGCCAAAGCTTACATGAGTGCATCAGCTCAAAGTCCACAAACACCTGTTGACGAATTACCTTTTCTCTTGAAAATATCGGCAGCACATAGTCAAGCATGGCAACGGTCTCGTCAAAGGCAAATTGATTTTTCTTACTGTATTTTGAAGATTGGCCAGCTGCTGTTGCTATAGACTTGGCTTGGTTCCTGGCAATCTTTTCCTCAAACCTCCTGTAGTCTAGATAAGTTTCAATCGTATCAAAAATATCCTGCAGCGGTAGCGGTTTAATAGTCTGCAACTTGAGAAACTGCAAAATGTTGTCTATTTTGCCTTCATACAGGGTGTGGAACCGGCGCTCAAGTTCTGCAGGCGACCTACTGAGCAGCTTGCCTAGGCAATTAAATAAAACGTCACTTACCTGGTGAACATTATTTTTGTACCGGTTTAGGGCCAATAAAATTGTGTAATCATCGACAGTAGAATAAGGACGTGCTGCTAAATTATTGTTAGTAACATAAAAACTGATTGCGGTTTTGTGTTGTAGTTACCTTCAGTGTTTTTGACTTGAGGTTTACTCTTAATTTTCTGGCCCTCTACTATCGGTTCTGAAGAACCGTTATTTTCAATATTCTTTTCAGCTTGAGACACAGGTTGAGGAGTTATCTCAGGCTCAATAGATGGTTGTGGTGGGTTGGCCGGCGCAACGGTAACTGGTGTTGAAGCTATAGAAGGTTCAGAGGATTGTTTTGAACCTGGCGCTGGAGTAGATACAGATTGCAGCTTTAACGGTTTGCGCTTTTTAGTGGTTACATCCAAGCGGCGGATGTATGGGGGATAGTCCTCTTTTGGTTCTTCTTTAACAATGGGCATCTGCTCGTCATCGTCGAGAATCTGAACTTTCTCAATAACACGCTCTTGGCGCTCCATCTTGTCTTTTTCGGGGTCATATATAAGATAACCTTCTCTACTAGGCATGTAGCCTAAGTTTGCTGAGCATTGAAGAAACTCGATATCGTAGAATTTGAAGGTGTTGAGAAGCGGCAGAATAGCTAGCTTTGTTATATAGTCGGACTCCGTCAGGTTGAGACTATCTGAACGCGGCTGCGTCAGTAAGTCCTTGTTCGTGAGTTGTTTAACAAGTAAAGCATATTTAAGTCGATCTTTTGTGTTATACGTGACAAACACACGCAGAGGTTCACCTGTCGACTCATCCAATAAAATCTTCTTGGCAGTAGCTCGCGTACGCGTTGCCATGCTTCCCGCGTCAATGCGGCGGTCGTATGCACTAGAACTCTCTTTTGCAACTGGCCGCAGCTGTCGTGCAGGCTGTTCCTCATAAGCTGTGTGTGTGATTTCAGTCAGATCATCATTATTTCGCACAACCTGTACCAAAACTGGCGCATTGTGCGATGCAGAGCGATGCTCACCTGGTATGGGCCGAGATAGAGGCGTGGCAGACCTGTCTGATATGTTATTGACCATAGGTTCAGTAGTTTTATTAAATCTAGATGATGTTGACGATGTTGATGATGATGGGGTGGTAGATTTGTTTCTTGAGGTAGGTCTAGGAGTGTGACGTTTGGGCGATTTAGTGCGTTTACTAGTCGTCCTATTTGAAGAAGCCCGTCTCCCACTCAGCAGGTGTGCCACATCTTCTTCGTTATCACCTTCTTTATAACTTTTGTCGGAATTGGTGTCGCTTTCAATAACTCGGTTAAATCGTCTCGGCCGTCCATGTTCATTCGTGTTCTGTGCAGATTTCTCATGTGTCAATTTTTCTTGTGCTAGTTTCTCTTGTGCCAGTTTTTCTTGCGCTGGTTCCTCTTGTGCTAGTTTCTCTTGAGCAAGATTGTTACGTGTCAGTTTATCCTGTGCAGATGTCTCTGAGAATCCGACATTAGAATCAGCGATTGCTGATGATAGTCCTGGTGAATTCAGTATTCGATTGGTCATGGATGACGGTGTGGTAGATGTAGACGATGGCGGCCTCGACGCGCGTAGCACACTAGGCAATTTCAACACAGTAATTGTAGGCTTGTGAACCTTTACGGGCGAAGATGGCGTCGATGCCAATTTTGAACTTGTAGAAGTTTTATCTTTTGACGGTACCGCAGGCGCCGGCTTTGACGTAACAGACCTTTTTTTGTGCGGCTTCGTGGTTTTGTTGGATTTCCGAACAGACTTTCTCTTTCTGCGCCGTTGGCTGATGGGCCCTTCCTTCAAAGGCTCATCAGACTCAGACTCAGAAGACGAGATAACAATAGGAGGACCGTAGATTTCCGATAGCTGGGCCTCGTATTCCCGCTCGGTTCTACGCGTTACCGGCGGCATGTTGCTGTGAAAATAAATACAGCTCGCTCAAAGCAGTACACGGACAGGTATCGCAACAAAACAACTGAATGATTGCAAAAAAAGTGCAAAAAAACGCGTTAAAAGTAAAAAAAAAAAAAAAAAACCAAAAAAAAGGTGGCTGCGCGGTTTCGGTTTGGTAGTGCGCGAAGCAGGTTGCAAAGGAGGTAGAGAGACAGACACGGTGGTTCGGCGTGGGAGGAAAACAAACTACGGTGGTGACAAAAGTTTTCTGAGTACATGGGGTGTTGTCTAAAGTTTCGAAACCTGTTGGTTGTGGAAAGAGGGTCAAACAAAAAAAAAAGGCTTATGACTTATAACAAGCGCTTTAAACTTACAAAATCCCGTGATTCATTGTTTTGACTGAAGTAGGGTAACCATTTTAATAGAATGGTGGTTTTGTATTGGCAAAATAAGCTTTTCCTAATCAGGCAAATTGAAAACAATTTTCCACGCGTTGTGACATTCCTATTTTGGAGTCTCTGTATTGCTGACTGAACAAACCAATACAAAAAGCAACCAGATGTGTGAATTGAAGCTGGAATTCTAATGACAAATTCTAATGACATCAGCACTCCTTTTGACTAAAAACCAATTTATCGATTTGAAACACAAAGCTTTTGAGGTTGCTTCCTCTATTTATTCGAAATCGGCTTCTCAAAAATAGCTCTTGATGCCAATTGATATAGAATGGGGATTGATTCAGACCATTCCAGTAAAAAGTAAAAGTACTGTGGATAAATTTCATATCTTGTTAAATTATCAAGAAATTATCAAAAAAAAATAAAAATACCGAGCCACATTTGCAAAATTCCCGGTATTTTTTTCTTTCTGGCAATCACGAAGCCGCGTCGCACTTATTATTATTATATTCAGTTTATTGTCCTTACAACTTATTTAGCTATACATAGAAGACATTTATTTCAGGTTTTGTTGTGACCCCCATGTCTTGGGGTCTATGCTGATCGCATATAGGTCTGTTCG
>JAKVQX010000376.1:0-18940 GCA_030463015.1 Geotrichum citri-aurantii
TATTATTATTATTATTATTATTATTATTATTATTATTATTATTATTATTATTATTGTTAAATTATTGTTTTCTTGTGGGTGCCCCCAATTGTTGTTAGTGTTGCTTGCAGGGTTTACTGCCGCTGTTGCTTATGTTGCTGCTATTGGATTGCTATCATCACTATTTTGAATTTTTTTTTTACTGTGTGGCAATAATGCCATGGTCCAACCTACTTTGCTATCACAGCCTATATCAAAAATAAAACTGTTAATAAAAAATTAGAAGGCTCAGACTTTAACAAGTCAGCTTTTCAAAGATGATTTAAAAATTTATAAATCCATTTAATTTTATTTCTTGAGTAGGATGTTCTGTAATCAACAGTTGAAAAGCTGAGTGAATGATTTTTTTTTTTTCACATCACAAAAAAACCTAATTTTAGTTTACGTTTAACTTACAATATAAAAAATGGGTACCAAAAAAAAACCCTAGTGTTTAAATGTAAACGTAAATAAAATATTTTCACTTGTGCAGCAACGCAGTAGCGTGCAGTAGCAACTGCATTGTACACATTGTGGTACCAATTAAAAATATTGAATTTTTCTTCTTTTCTTTTTGTGGATTGCCGGGAAAGGGGGGCCACCTTTTTTAATTGAGAACCGATGGCCTTTGGGTCCTTGCGCCTTGACAGTGGGTGCTTGGATCAAGTGTGCAAAAACGCAATTATGGCAGTTAATCAAAGAGATGAATAATTGAATATCTTTATTAATACAAGACAAACTTAAACAATACTATTTGGAGTTCTTTTTAACAATTCTATTTACATGTTTATTTGAACTGGGTGATGATAGCGCTCATGCACGGTCAAGCAGGGCCCAAGACTAAATAGATTTCGGAGAAAGAGAAACAAAAAAAAATATTATTTTGTAGATGAAAAAATCTGTGATTGAACCCAAGATTGAGAAAAAAAAAAAAAAAAATCAAACTTGCGAATATGAAGGTGTTAAAAATAAATTTCACGTCGAGACTTTTAGATTGAATAGATTTATAATTAATGAAATTAATGAGAATAAGTTGATTTTAAATTTAATTTATGGGGAGGTTATAACAAATCATGAAAATTGTAGTCAAGTAAACTTAAGCTTAGATACACAATATTTTAGAGAGAGGTAGGAGTTAAATCAAGCAAAAGTTTCATAACGAGCCTGAAAATAATAAATTGTTGTTGTTTTTTTTACTTTTTTTGAAATTTTGCTTTTATTACTATAACAACATCGACGAACAAAATTCGGTAAAGATTTGACAATGAAAAGAAAAAGTATGCAGACAAGATCCAAGTCAAATGGTTTGTTTATTTTATTTTCTTCTTCTTCTTGTTCCTGTCTTGAAAAGGTCCACAAAGAAAAAAGAAGAAAAAACAAAGCAATGCTAAGCAGACTAGACTATGACAAATATTAGATCTAGAAAACAATACATACAGCTATAAGAAGACGAGGGAGAAGAAGTCCCATTTTAATTTCAGTTGTTGTTTATGTGTTTCTAGAGGCTGGTAGAGGTTATTAATCAAGAGGCACCCTGAAACTCCCCCCAAACTTGACTTTATGTTATTCTCTCTCTGTGTTTATTTTGTTGTTGTTTTCATGAAAAGTTTGACGATGGTAAAGATAACTGTTTTTGAAAATAGCAACGACAAAAGTAAAGATATACTTTAAACATTCTTTAGTCAATTGACACACACACAGTTATATACAATTAAACACACTGAAATTGCTGTCAGTTCATCTTAAACACCTCACTTCAGTTAAATCAGGTTAAGGGCTTTTTTTGCGAAAATTAAAAAAAAAAAAAACTTAAATCAAGCTCTGGTAGTCTGCACACAGAAACCCTAAATCAACAAACTCAAGACTTAATCTGCATTAGTGTCTGTAATTAATGTACAACATTAGTCTAACCTAATTAAGCGGTGCTAGACTATGCACAACAACATGAAAAAAAATAAAAGATTAAAAAATCACTGCCACAAAAGGGAAAATGTATATATAAAATATAATTTAAAAAATTTATTTTTTAAAAAAAAAGAAAATATCTTTTTCACCTTAAGAAAAAAATTAAAAAAAAATTTAAAAAAAAAAAAATTTCTAAACTGCTGCGCTGCTGCCTTCATTTGATTCTTTCTTTACTGTTTCTTCAACTTCTCTTCTTCCACTTCTCTCTCCTTCTTCTCTCCTATTCCACTTCCGCCCACCATCAACGACACCATCTTGACTTCTTCACAGGTTCTCTCAAAGTCTTGTCTAGAAACTTACACGCACCCTGCCGCTCGTCTCTCAGACCATTGCTGCGGCTCTTTTTTTTTTTTTTTTTTGGCGTCTATTCCCTTTCCCCCTTCTAATTTTTACCCACCAACGCACCAACACACTCTTCAATCATGTTCAAGGCGGCTCTAGGAAGAAACAAAAGCAGCAACTCAAACAGCAGAAGCTCGTCTTCCTCAACTAAGGATAAGACGTCGTTCTTTGCGCCTCAGCAGAATACACAGCGACCCGCGTCGCAGTCATCGCCATCCTCGCGGCTGAGTTCGAGCCATTCGTTCACCTCCCTCATCTCTTTCAGAAATAACTCGATAAACAACAAAAACATCCCCATCAGCATCAATCTTAACCACAACGCCTACGAAGAAGACGAGGACGATGACTTCAACATTGAAAACAGTAATCCTCATCACTCCTTTGTTTCCGTCTCTTCGGATGCGCCGCAACCCGACGAAAGCGCCTTGCTGGCACAAAATATTCCACCCACAAAGTCGTCCAAGGTTATCGATGTCGTCGTTGCAATTCGCACCTATGGCTCCAGCTCGACTCAGATCTTATCCTTTCAAAAGGGTGACCAACTCCAGGTTTTCCTGAAACTCAACTCTGGCTGGTGGGATGGCGTAAACCCACAAGGCCAGCGAGGTTGGTTCCCCATGGAATACACAAAACCCTTAACCAACACTGATAAAAGAAGTAGCACCAACAGCAACAATACCAACAATTCAAACAATACCAATCTTAATAACCATGTCAACAATTTCAACACCAACAACACCAATATCAGCAACACCACTTCTAATACCACTTCTAATAGCATTGACAAGCAGCAGCAACTTTTTTCCAAATACAATTCAAACGAGCTTTCACTTCAGTCTAGCTCTATTGACCCATTCCACTCGACACCGTCGTCGCCGCTTACAGATAAAGGCACCCAGTTTGACAACAACCCATCGCGCAAACAGCAGCTGCCGAGCCAACAACAGCCGGTGCCGCAATCTAATCAGTCTACCTTGCCTCCCACATTCAACACCCGCTCTTTCGATCCTTCTGATCCTCTGTCTCCGCCTTTAGCTGCTGCTGCTGCTCCCCCTGCATCGTCGTCGCACTTTACCCAGTTTCGCCGCACTAGCAATAACCCCAATCATCTCTTCAATAATGTATTCGACACCGATTCAGATTCACTAGCTAGCAATAAGACTGGTGGCGAAAACTCTCGCAAGGGCTCTATAGTCAGCTTCATGTCATCTGTAACCCAAAGTGCTACCGGCTCCGATGCCTCTCTCCCGGATACATCTGGTAATGCCGCATATACGCCTTCGTCTGACTACCGCTACATCGAAAACATTACCAACGTTGACATTAATTCAGATTGCACCACACACTGGATTCCGCAGGCTACGAAGTCGACCAAGCTTTACTTTGTAAACCCAAAGTTGAAAACAATTACTTCGTCGCTCCCGTTTGAGTCTGTCTCTCAAAAGACTGCTGCCGACCTGGCTGTGTCCGGCCTTGCAACCTCTTTTGAGCCACCGCCCGATCTAACCATGCTCGCAAATTTTCACGAGAACTCGGCAAAATGCCAAAACACCGACTCTTCAACCTTTGTACTATCCCGCTCCGCTGATCCATACATGGACTTGGTAAGCCATTCCCAACTTTTTTTTTTTTTTTTAATTTTCAATTTTTTTTTTTATCCACTAACTCTATTTTCTAGCTGAAAAAACACCAGCGCCCATCGAGTACAGTCTCTACTTCTCCACCTCTGTCTTCTACCATCCCAGCGGCTCCTTACTTGGCTCAGCCTGCATCTAGTGGTTTACGTGCAAGTTTGTCTGCGTCGCTAAATCTGCCATTCACGAACTACGAGTCGTTTGAACAGATCAATACGTGGACCCAAGTTTTTTCGACGCTTGATTCGTACGCCGCATCCATGGTCACGAGCATCAACCAAAAGGACACTAAAACAATAAACTCAGCCTATACGCAGCTGTCCTCGTTTATTGCATTTATTTCCGCGCTTACGGGCATCCCGCCCGGAACATCACCCTCTTCCGCAACTAATACTGAGGTTGCGCGTGCCTACAGACACACGATCACTAGTTTGTCTAAGCTTGGGCTCTCTGCTGATATAATCAAAGACAAGTCTCTTGCCACATTTTCTGTCAAATCGCGCTCGGCATCTGTTGTGTCGGGTTCCAGTCTTGGTTCGCTGTCAAATTCCCCTCGGTTTACACCCGAGCGCAAATTCTCGATAGCATCCGAGATTTCTGAAAATGGCGAGTTGGACTCCTTAAAACTTGGTCTTAAAGAGACTAATGCTGTTATCAACAAAGCTAAAGAATTTATCAAAGTGTTTAGACAGGCAGTTAATTTGACGGATGTGGATAGTCTGAATAGTCTTAAAGTAGGCAATCAATTGCTGGCCCCGCCTTCAGATGACGCCTCGGAAATTACGCTCACGTATCCAGTTAAGCAGTTTCGCGCCGGTATGTGGACCACTGTCAACGTGAACAAGTCTGGAGACTACAAGGAGCAGTCTTCTGTGTCACCTACGACTACAGATATCGGGGCTACCAATCCTGTCGCCTCTAACGTTGGTAATAAGAGGAATCTCCTCCCGCTCGAATCGTTTGATTCTGTGATTCCACTTGATGCTGAAGCTGTAAAGGTACTTGACCACCAGCGCAACATGGTCGTTACGATCCTCCGCCAGATCTTCAGTTGTTTAGACCTTAAGGCACCAAGCGAAGATCACACCCATGCCGCGCAGTTCATGGAGGACCGCAGACAGTTGGTGCTTTCCTCGTTGACCTCTTTGATTTCGCTCGTTTCCAACATGTCTAATCTAGTTGAATCGCTTGATCTATCTGTGTTTCAGTCAAACCGCAGAAAGTCCAGTGCTACTCTTTTTCCTGCTACCACAACTAACCCCACTTCATTGCCACCGCTCTTTTTACTTTGCGATTTTCTCGAAGCTAAGCAGGCACTGTACGACGACATTATTGCCATAGTAAGCGCAGTTCAGAAAAGCGACATTAATGATCGAGGCTTTATGGAGGTGCTAGCCGCTTCCCTCGTGTCGAGCAAGATCACAACAAATAAGGCGCCAAACGTTTCTGAAGAGGTGACAGAAAACTCTGATGATGACAAGACATTTACTTCCGAGTCGTACGAGAATATTATTAAGCGTTGTGCGCTTGAACTTGGTGTTACAATCGACTCTCTTGTGCAATTTGCGGCTGCGCTTGCTGAGGAGTATAGTGCGATTTTGAGTTTCAAAAACGGCGTCAACTTTGCGACAATTGATGATAGTAGCGAAACAGCTTCTTCTAGTAGCGCATCCTTGGCTAAGACCAGGCTGGTACGCACGCACTCCATGAACAGTCTTGCCAACTCGGCCGTGTCAGTGCCGGTATCTACCAAAGATGTTCCTTGGTATCTCGAGCCTGACTATGACAATGAAGTTGTCTACGACAAGAAGGGCCATCTTCGAGGCGGTACCCTGCGCGCTCTGGTAGAGCGATTGACATATCACAACTCTATGAATGCTACGTTTAACACTGCCATGCTTCTGACTTTTAGAAGTTTTACCACACCTGAAGACATATTTCAGGAGCTTGTGAAACGGTTTGGCATACAACCACCTGAGGGTTTGTCGCAAGAGGAGTTTGTCAAGTGGACTGACCAAAAGCAAAAGCTTGTTAGACTGCGCGTGGTTAATATTATGAAAAAATGGCTTGAGGAATACTGGTACGAAGATTGTTCGGCCAAGTCTATTCAATCGCTGTTAATGTCAATGCTCGCGTTCGCAGAACAGCTGCAAGCTCAGAACAACCCTGGACATGACAAGATCATGAAGCTAGTCGAGGCTAAGCTGAACCAGGACAACTCGTCGCGCCGGCGCATGGTCCAGAACTCGCCAGTGCCACCGCCCATCCCTATTCTTCCCCGGAATCTCAAGCGGATGAAAATTCTTGATGTGGACCCATTGGAACTGTCACGGCAGCTGACGCTGCGTGAGTTCAAGTTATTTGAGCGCATTACGCCGTTTGAGTGTCTGACTCGGCGTATCCGCAAGTCCAAGATCCAGAACCTATCGATTGAGAACACGCGGTACATTGATGCGTTTATTCAGAATTCCAACTCCCTCACCAACTGGGTGTCTTATATGATCCTCAAGTACACGGAGGCGAAAAAGCGTGCGCAGGCAATCAAGTACTTTGTAAGCGTTGCGGAGTACTGCCGGCAATGCAACAACTTTTCGTCAATGATGGCCATCATCTCAGCGCTCTACTCGGCCACGATCCACCGCATGAAGAAAACGTGGGCGGCCGTCACCACGCGTACGCTGGAGACGCTTGATAGCATGAACAAGCTCATGAACTCGACTCGTAACTTTAACGAGTACCGTGATATCCTGCGCATGGTCACGCCGCCCGTAATTCCGTTTTTTGGCGTATACCTTAGTGACCTGACGTTTGTCGAGGACGGCAACCCGGACTGTCTTAAGGATAACCCCAAGCTTATCAACTTTGCTAAACGTATGAAGTCGGCCGACATTATCCGCGAGATCATGCAGTACCAAGTCAACCACTACATTTTCCAAGAGGTGCCCGCGATCCAGGCGCTTCTTGACGCCGGTTTTGCAAAGGCGCCGCCGGTAGATGCACAGTATGATCTGTCGCTAGCGCTGGAACCGCGCGAGCGTACCAATGAGCGAATGGCACGTCTACTGGAGGAAACTGGTTATTTGTAATTCAAAAAAAAAAATTATTTTAATCTTTTTTTTTTTTTCATTTTTTTTTTAATTTTTTTGGTGAAAAAAATTCAGTAATAACAACAACAATAATAATAAAAGACATTAATTTTCATAAGTACACATGAGATTTCCACAAAATATAAAAAGTGCTGTAGTTTTTTTTTTTTTTTTTTTTTATAAAACACCACGTTCAATGGCGTCCTTGCGCTCCTCCCACACGGTCTTTCCAGAGCAGCTGCAGACGGTCTTGTCATTTTGCCAGATACCAGCACTACGGGCAATGACGCCGACAAGAGAATCACTTGCAACATCCTCTTGACTGTTTTTGGTGACAGTGATGGAGCGGCCAATCAACTCATCTATAGCAAGATCATGCTTAGTAACGTAGGCCTGACCCCAAAAGGAGGAGGAGGGCACGCCCGAGGCGGTTCCGGTCAGCGCGACGGTCAGCTTGCTTAAAAAGTGCAGCACGCCGCCGGTCGAGAACGCGCCCTGCGAGATATCGCCGGACTTGCGGACGTTTGCGTAGTAGGTCGTTCCGGGCGCGTCGTCGAGGAAGCCGCGTTCACCAGAGAGCGAGATGTCAAAGAGAGTTTTGCGCTGGCCCACGGACACGAGGCGGACGAGGCCGAGGACCTTCTTGTCCTCGCCAGAGACGGTATCGAAGGACTCGAGGATGGCTACCGCGGCGCCAGAGCCGTTGGCGCCGCCATCGCCGGCGCCGCGGACAATGGCATCTTTACCAGCGCGCTCGCGCAGCGCACGCACTACAAGCGAAGGCGGCGTGGAGCTGGTCAATGACACAGTCTGGGTTTCGAGATTAGACACGGCGTTCTGGTAGCCTGGCAGCGACTGTAGCACGCCCTCGACCGTGGTTGAGCACCCATTGCAATGCATAGGAACAGCATAAACCGCCTAAAAATTGTATAAATATAAGAGTAGTAATTCAAGAGTTAGCTATATTTGTTTTTTTTTTACATATCAGTTGTCACGGGAAAAATGTAAATCTAGTTGAAGGATCGCAGTAAAAAAAAACTCGATTCACCCGACCCAAATGGATTCACACTTACGGTAAATGTATCGTCTTCTTGAGTCATTGTTATTTGAATTCCTATTATTTAGTTGTCTTTCAGATATGGCTTTTGTTTTTGTTTTAATTAAATAGATGCAGATAACAGGGAAAACGTAGTAATGAGAAAAAAGGGGAAAGATGGCGAGATGTTTTTTTTTGGCTTATAAATTGGAGTTTCTCTCTGGATCACGTCAAAAGTTTTTGGGTGGTTAATGATTTTGTATTAGTTTTGTGTGTTTAATTTTTTTAAACTTTGTTTTGTATATATATTATAGAAAGTGTTTTTTGCTAGTTCATGTTATGAGCAACTGCACTACATAATGGGTCATTCAAATGGAAACATATTATTCTTTGGTGGTCATAGTGTGTGTGTATATGACTGATATTTAGCAATCTTAAAAAAAACACAACAAGCATTTATAGATTGATTGGAAATAATCATGGGCAAAAACAACTGAGTTTAGTTGGTACCCATAAAAAAGACAAACAAATGAACAATCGAACTGATGTACCAACGAACGACTGATAACAAAAAAAAAATTAAAAATAAACTACAATTGATTATTTGAATCAAACTTTCAACAGCTTTAGGAATGTTTTTAATTAGCTGCTCTTACTTCTATTATAACTTTTGGAGTTACCTTCTAGAAAGCCTGTTTCATAAAAACACAATTTTGTACACCCTCGGACTGTCTTCAAGATAGCTTTTTTAATTCATTAATTTTCTTTTATTTAATGTTTTCGTCAAAAAACTTTACAATAATCCTTTTTATCTGTTATGAACTCAATTTGAATTTTTTAATTTCTGGGTACAAGTTATTAAAAAAATGGTTTTTTCTAATTCTTACTAAAGAGATGAGGGAAGGGTGATCCAAACCCACAGTATTGATGCGATGTATTATAATTTCTGCAGAATTCTGGGGTTCCCGTGATATCGAGCAAAGAAAATTTCAATGATATTTCCATTGTTTTTTTTTTTTTAATTGACAACTTTGTTTCTAGACAAAAAAAATATATTGAAGACCCTTTTATGTCGTCGTCATTATCATGATGGTTATAATTAGAATCCCAAATTGAGTAGGACTACGTTTATAAACGTTTTGTTGAGGGTTATTTATTTAAACTGTTAGGAATTGCAGAGCAGTTTTTTAAAAAGAAGGTAAGGGAAATAATTTGGATACTGCATTTTTTATTTTTAATTTCGTGATCCCATATTTTATAGTATATAGTATTATCACTGTACATACTTTTAATTCTTTATGCCTCCTTTTATAAGAAAGGGGAGAGAAATCAAAGTGTAACGCACTGAGTTTTTTAATTTTTTTAATTTTTTTATTTTTGAAAAATTAATTTGATAATTTTTTTATTAATTTCTCCTTTTTTAACCGACCCTTTTCTTTTCGGCTGTCCTTAAAGTCTCCTGGTTACTGCGAGACATACATTTATTTCTCTTTCTTTCTCTCCAATCTCTCTCTCTCTTCTTCTTCTTCTCCGAACCGCTCTTTAGTGCTAGCATTCTTAAAAAATTATCTTCAATATTCGTTTCGACACCACTATGCTAGTAGATGAGAACGCGATGCCGTCGCCGCCGCCGACGCCGCTGTCGGCATCGCAGCCATCGTCAAAACTGCTACGCAAGCTCACAAAATACGAAACCAAATACCCGGAGCTGCTTAAAGCATACCGCGAAGAGCAGGCCCGGATCGAGCATTTAGAGGAGCTGTTACAGGAGTGGGGGGTCTGCGATAGCGTAGACGAAATCGACAAAATTGAGACCGCTCTGCGGGCCAGCAGCGCACAGCATAAAACCGACAACAGCTTAACAAGCGATCGCGCCGAGACTGAGGCCGAAACGACGGTCATTTTGCGCATTGAAAAGGAGTCCTTGGAAGAACAACTTGAGCTCATCAACAAAGAAAACGCAAATCTCAAATCACGCTTATCCAGCGAAATCGCCGTGGAAAAGTCTGATCGAGTGGAAATTGGCAGTCTCGTGTCCATCGTAGCTGAAAAGGACGATAAAATCCAGCAGCTATTGCATCAAAATACAGAGCTTCAGCAGACAATCAAGGGCATGGAGACTCGAATGGGGATTCTGCGAACGGGCCTGCAGGCCCAGGAGTTGCAGAGACAGCGGGACTCACGGCTGAAACAGAGCCTCGACGCTGCACAGGCCGGACGCGACGCTGCGCTGCGCGACCGCGATGCCCTGCGGTCCCAGCTTGCCCAGTTTCAGAACGCCGCTGCCGAGCACGCGGAGCAGCTGCAGTCAAGCGACAGCCAAATGGCCGACAACCAGTCTCGCCTCGCCAAGCTCGCCGACACCCTGGCCGACCGCTCCAAACAGAACAAAGAGCTCGAGATGGAGCTTGCGCGGTGTAAGACCACGCTGCAAGATCGCTCGCGCGAGCTCACGGCGCTGCAAAAGTGCATCAGCTCGTCTGAAGACTCAAAAGATACGAAACTAAAGGAGATTATTGCTCGGCTGCAGCAGGCCCAAGACGCGCAGGCAGCGCTGGAGCAGGAAGCTTCACAGGCCGCCAAAAAACGGGCTCGGGATGCTAGCACGTACCGACGCCAACTGCGAGAGCTCCAGGACGCCCTTGACCTTGCCGAGCGCGAAAAGGCGCGATTTGCGACTGACGCGCGGGAACTGCGCAGTTCGAGATCCGTGGCAGACGATCGCGTGCTGCTGGCGGAGCAAGAGGCTGACGAGGCGCGGCAGGAGACGCTGCAGCTGAAGCAGACGCTCGGCGCCACGGAGACCGCGCTCAAGTCCGCGGGCAAAACCATCGCCGACCTCAAGGAAATGCTGCAAGCGGCACAGGCTCGCGTGGACCGGCTCGTCACTGACGCTCGGGCCAGTCAGATCAACCGGCTGCGCTCGCAAAAATCGACAACTGCGCTCAACTCGACGTTATCGTCGACACCAAAGGACTCGCGCGCACCCATCTCAGCAAACACCCCGAATGTTGCGTACATAAAAAACGTGCTTTTGGGATACCTTGAGCACAAAACACAACGGCGGCTGCTTTTGCCTGTTGTCTCAACGGTGCTTGAGTTCAAGGACAATGACGAAAAGCGCTTTTTAGCGGCAATAAAATAAACGACATTTAATAACTACACTACTAATTTTGTTTTTCACTAAGTGAACGGTATCATATATAATAAAAGAGTACCCGGTAATTCTAATATACATTTTCTGCATTTTTTATTTTTAATATTTTGTGTTGAATCCATCAGTTGTTAAAATCTTTTTTATGAAAAAGCTATAAACTCACCGGTACGTGAGCTTCCAGTATTAAAAATCTTGGTACCACGGCGAGTTAATGCAGTCGGCTACAGTCATTTGGCTGTCAGAGTTGAGTATTTCTGCAACGTTAATACCGACGTTGACGACCTCAATCGCCGAGTCATGCTCTAAAATTAGACCTTGCGGCAGCTCACGCTTCCACTGACGTACATCGTCATAGATGTTTTCTGGCGTCTTTTCCCCCTCCATAACCATCCAGTCAAAAGTGTCACGGTCCCAAAACACGCTGGTGAGACCAAACTGGCGAGAAATAGCCCGGATGCGGGCGTCACTCGCACCGTACGGCGGCCGAAAAAATTTGGGAATAATTCCAGCAGTGGCATTCATGGCCCAAATCGACCACTGAATCTGTGCAACCACGTCTTCGTCAGAAAGCTCCGCGAGATGGGCATGACTCCAGGTGTGTGTTGCCAAAAGGTGGCCCTTGGCGTGTTGCAGACGGAAAATGTTTGGGAACCGCACAACGTTAATTCCCTGCGTGAAAAAGGTTGTTTTTCCCGGAAGATGTTGGAGGAGCTTGGGCGTGGCCGGTCCAGGACCATCGTCAAACGTCTGCGAAAGCAGCGGGCACGTGAAAACGTCGTCAGGTGTGGTACAGCGAAAGCAGTCAAATGAACAATGTTCAGGAAGAACGTCAGTGCAGTTGCCCAGGGTGCGGCGTGGCACCTTTGGTAGGCGGCGCAAGTCAATGTTGTGCATAGGCACGTACGGTGGGTACTCGTCGGGCCACTGACTATGGCCCGTAATGTCTGCAAGCCATTGTGGGAATGGTTCGCGGCCGTAAACGGGCGAGTGTCGGTTTTTTTTCTGTCGCTGGCTCTGGTGCGGCTTGTGATTAAGCGTGTGCCACTTCCCATCGGACCTGTCATCTTCGTCATCATAATCATCGTTATTGTAATCATCATCATCGTAATCATCATCATCGTAATCATCATCTTCGTCGTCATATTCATCGCCATCACAATCATCATCGTCGTAGTCTTTACCGCCAAACAACCGTGACAAAAACCCGTACCGCTGCGGCAAGATTTCAATGTTTTTTTCCGTGCTCAACTGGCCTTTTCTGACGTCCGCTGTAACAGCGCCAGCGCAGCAAAGAACGACCACCAGCGCTGCAAACAAAAAAACTACTTTAGAAAGTTTCAATTTTGTCATAAGATCAATTTTTTTAAATTTTTATTCAAGATGATGTTGATTGTAAAGGAAACGCACAGAGAAGCGAGCGGAATCAAAAATTGAGAAAGATCAAGTTGCAAAGGGCTTTTTAAAAACACTTTGGAATCACATTTATATTTTTACATCACGGAACACAAGTGCTTGGAAATTTTTTTGGAAAGCTCAACAGGGTTAGTGTTGGCTCCGTAACTGGTGTAGTTGTTGTTGTTGTTATTGGTGCCTTGCACTTGTTGTCAGACTTGTGCTCACCTTTTTTATTTGTATTTTATAATTTTTTTTTTTTTTTTTTCAAAATTAATATTTAAGGTTATTTTCGCTGGATTAATTGCTGGATTAATTGTACTTGCGTCAGATAATTAACCAAACCCTCGACCTTCAACTATAAAACTAACCTTCTCTCCACCTGCTTTCACTTCTTCCTCGACAATCTCTTCTCTACACGATTAACTTTTTTTTTTTTCGATTCATTTAGTTTCTGCCTTCAATTGCTTCTCAATGACTGACTCCAATCTAAAGCCTCTTCCTGTCAAGTTTCAGTTTACCAAGGCTGACAAGACCCTTGACAAACTGCCTGATATCATTCTCGGAGCTGGCATCTTCAACTACCAGTACCACGAGAAACCCCACAATCTACCGGCGGCTACCATTCTGAGCCGTGCGTTTGACCTTGGCATCCGTGCCCTCGACACATCTGCTTACTATGGCCCATCGGAGGAAATTGTCGGTGCGGCGCTTGAAGCCATCCGCGAGGCGTACCCGCGCGATTCGTACTTTATTTGCACCAAGGCCGGGCGTGTGGCCGAGGACGTTTTTGACTACTCGCCGGCTTCGATTCGTAAATCGGTGCTACGATCGCTCGAACGTCTGCACACAGACTACCTTGATGTGATTTACTTGCACGACGTTGAGTTTGTCGAAACACAGGCTGCGCTTGGTGCCATTGCCGAGCTGTTCAAGCTGAAAGCCGAGGGCCGCGTCAAGTACGTGGGCCTGTCCGGCTTCCCCGTTGATTACATCTACAAGCTTGCCGTCAAAGTTCGTGAGACGCTGGGTAACTCACTTGATATTGTGCTCAGCTACAGTAACTTTTGCTTGCAGAACACGCTGCTACAGAGCTACAGGCCCAAGTTCTATGCAGACGCTAAACTTCAGGTGCTTGTAAACGCGTCGCCACTGAGCATGGGCCTTCTCCGCAAGGCAGGTCCACACGCTTTCCACCCGGCGTCTCCCGAGCTTAAGAAGGCTGTAGCCGACGCAGCTGCGTACACAGAGTCACAGGGCATTGATATTTCCACACTGGCTATCAGATTCTCACTTAGCCGCTGGCAAGGCCCGACTGTAATTGGCCTTTCTTCGGTTTCGGAAGTCGAGAACGCTATTTCAGGCTACTGGGAAGCACTTGAGACTAAGGAGAAGGACCAGCCTCTTGTTGATGAGGTTACCAAGATTTTAGGTGACCAGTATAACAAGACCTGGCCCAGCGGCATCCCTCACGACCTCTAATGTTTATAAAATAATAGTAATACAGCTAGATAACACACGTTGCAGAAACGCGTCTGATAAATAATTAAAGTTTATATTGTCTATTTTGATATTTTTTAAAACATAAGTAAAAATGAAAAATGAAATCATTCGTGGCAAAGGAAATGAGCACGTTATCAATGAGCTTCTCAAAACGCGTCCTTTTCCCAATTAAAATCAGACACGCGGTGGCCACGTCTGTACAGAGGCCCTGGCTTGAGCGGTAGTTCGGGAGTGCAGGGCTCCGTTCCGGAGTCGCCGAGCAGCGCTGCCGCGCCGTTCTTGATGATGGTCGTATCTGCCGAGCTGTGACTAACATTAGTGTCGTCACTGCAAATGGAGCCCAGACGCTTCGCAGTTTCGTAGGACCAGTCAGGCGCCGGGCCGTAGTTGCCCAGGCTGGTGAAGCTGCGGTCAAGATCGCTGGGCCGCACGCCCAGAGACGTGCTACTCCTGCTACTCCTGCTGCTGCTGATGATTTCAGGCGCTTCTCTGAGTACGCCGTGGTAGCCGCCAATATTGTGGTAGTGACTGCTGTCGCCGGTCATGCTGCTGCTGCTGCCACCACTCACGCTGATGTGTTTATTCAGCCGTTCACCGGCGGACCTTGAGGGTACAGGGTTGACATTGTTGTTGCAGCTTCCGAACAATGGGTAGTTTCCCAGTTCGCTGCGACTGCGGAAGTGTGATCGGGAAGCACTCCCCCTTGTCGGGGTTCCATTCCGCCCTCCTCCGGCAGCGTCGAATGTTGTTGTTGTTGCTGGGACAGAAGACAACGATCCTTGGAATCCACGCATTGAATCAGGCAGCAGGCGTGGAGACCCCATTTTCAGACTGTTGTTGGTGCTGCCCGTGCTTCGAACTGAGCTATTTCTCACAGGCGACGCCGGCCGGCCGCTGCTGCTGCCATGGCTGCCTGCCCGAACCGGCGAGGTGTTGTTGTAAGCCAGCCTTGAAGGGCTACGGTCTAGTCTTGATGGACTGCGATCTAGCCTAGATGGACTGCGATCTAGCCTAGAAGGACTGCGATCTAATCTTGACGGGCTACGGTCATATCGCGATAAACTTTCATCTAATTTAGAAGAAGATCCAGATGCTCGGTTGCTGCCAGTGCTAGATGAATACCTCAGATTGGTCGCCTTAGTTGGTGATAAAGGTCTGTTGAATGAAAGTGGCTTGGGCGGGCTACTATCGTCGCTGATGTGTCGACGGTAGCTAGAGCGTTCGGGCGACATTGACATCATGCCACGCAGCGACCGGCTCGACTGCTCTTGAGAGTTGCTACGAGAAATTTTGGTTGGGGAGGGCGTCATGGACTGGTTGCGACTGATCGGCCGTTTTTCAGGCGATGGAGTGCGAGACATGGAGTGCGATGTGCTTGGTCGCGCGACCGTCCGGCCTGACCGCACACCAGTCGGCGTCGTTGGCCTTCTGTTTGTTGGTGCTGGCGGCGTATATAATGACCGTTTCTTGAGCCCAGCTTTCACTAAATCTGAGTCATACAGGTCGTAAAAGTTTTGACCGTGAATCAAAAAAGGTTTGCCAGTGTGCGCTTCCCAATCATCAAGCACATCTTTAAGCTCCTTCAGCACAATTGGCTTGCGCTTGGACAGCCTTTTTCGCATTTTCTCTTCTCGGAGCAGCCGCGACGGATCTCGTTTGGCCGATCCAGTGCCTCGCGTAAGCAAACGTGACGTATCTTGCACCGAGCTGTTCAGTTGTTTCTCCTCGTCCAGCAAACCCTGGAAAGCATCTATCAAATTCAAAATAGGCGACCTCTCCTTAATAAGTTTCTCCAGTCGCAAAATCTCTGCTTCATGAGCTTCCAGCGAAGCGTCTGTGTAAATATCTACAAACGCTGGTGTAAATTGGCTGGTGTCATCATCAGAAAAATAAAGTTGTCGCCAAAGCTCATGTAATGTTTCTCTGGCATCCTCAATAAAAACGTTAATGTGTTCGCGCTTTTTCTTCTGTAGACGCTCATTCTCCCGTTCGAATGCTTCCAGCACATCCAAAGACAGGCCACGGTTCACGCGCTCAAACTCATCAATGTAGGAATCTTCTTCAGATAGCTTTCCCCAAAGAACACTAATTGTTTTAGAAAGGGCGTTGATTCGATTAGTACGCTTCTCCTTTTCATCGGTCAGGGTTTGCACAAGCGTTTTTAGTCGATCCATGTCGCTAACTTTTGTGCCGAGCAATTCAGGGTTTGTTCTGTAGTTGGCCATTAGGTTAGAGTCAATCTGGTCCTGCGAGGTGCCAAGATCCGCCCACAGCGAAACAATCTGAGCAGCCATCATTGATACCTGAGACATTCGATCCTGTCGCTCGTTTCTCCAGCGCTGAATCTCGGCCTCCAAGCGGTAGAGGTAGCTGTTTGACAAATCCAGATTGTCCTTACTCTCTGGGGGCTCCAGTCCCTGCGAAATAGTAATGCCATCGACCTTCTCACCGACTTCGCTCAATTGTTTGAGCAGTTCGCTTGCCCGCTTTGATCGCTCTTCGTATACTTTGAGAATTTGTGCATGTGCGGACTTTAGATCACGCTGGGCTGCCAGGTACGGAGCTTTTAAATCGTATTCAACTGTTTGGACCAACTGTATGCTCATCATTGAGCTTAGGTCAACGTCTGACAGCGCCTTAGCCATTTGCCGCACATTTTTTTGTAATTCAATACAAGATTCAATCAAATCAGCTTTTTCTTTTTCGATGGTTTTGACATGATTTTCCAGAGCCTCTTGGATTACGGCATGGACCTTCTTCTCGCGCTCGTCCCGCTCATCTTTCGACACACCAATGTCAGTAAACAAAGTCTGCAGCTGGGCATCAATAGCTTCTAGCTGACTATTAATGTGAGAGCTACTTCCGCTCAATGCCATTGTGAATTTTTTTAGTGCGTGATTGCGTAAAGTAGTTTGTGAACTGTAGTTTATGTATTTTGTGGGCTTTAAGAGAGGAGTAATAATAATCCGGTCAATAGCTTGTGGGAATGTTTTGACTTTTCCCTTTTGGGAAGTACGGACCAGGCTTGGTTGTCGCAGTGACAGTCACATGATCAAAATTTACTTGAAAAAACCTAATTAGAAGTTCTGCAATTGTTTGACAAACATCAATACTTGTCAATAACCACATTTATACACTTTTCGTCTAAAATTTGGACCTGTTGTAGTTCGTAAAACAGTCGTAGTAATACTGGGTTTTATTATGAAAAAGCGAATTCTATAAAAAAAATGAGTAGTTTTCTGAAAAGTTATTTATAAGAAACGTTTTATGTCGATTTTCTAAGTGTTACGTCTTCTTTTCGCTTTTGAGTGACGTATTTTATTACCATGCAAATTTTAAAAGTATCATAGTAAGAGTATTCAGTATATGTTTTCACCACTTTCTAGACAATATTACTTTCAGTTACTTCAGCTGTAGTAATAAAATCTTTTTGTTGTTTCACACCAAAAAGTATTGTTGCTGTTTCTATTTTTTTTGTCTATTGAGTTTGTGAGTTTGAAATTTTTTTTTCACCAAAAACAAAACAAAAAAACTCCTTTGAAATTTTTCAATAAGTAATTTTAATCTTATTGTTATTAGATAAAAAATCAGTTTACTGTCCTTACAACAAAAAGTAACACAAAAATATAAAAAAAAAGGATATACAAAGAAAATATTAATTCAAAAAACATTTGTCTCAAAGAGACTCTCAGAGTAGCGTTATCAATGCGCACAATTGGTTTCTGTATTTGATGGCGCCGGATTCTCCATGAATTGTTTTATATGCCATTCTTGTTGATTCTAGTTTTTTTTGTTCTTGTGTAGCTGTAGTTACAAGCTATAGATGTATACGTGTGCTAAAAAGAAGAAAAGATAAAATAAAAAACAAACAAAACAAACAAAACAAACAAACACAGGTAAAGTTAAACTCAGGTTAGAGGAAAATTTATTCTCACAAAATTTTTTCATACATAGTAGACAAGTTTTAAAGATCTCAAAAAATTATCATTTATGCAGGTAAATTAACATGGTGTTGGTATTAGAAAATGATAGTTTTTTTTGTTTGGCAAATTTCATTGACGCCAATTTTTTACTTACTGTTTCAGCAATACTGTCATTTGATACCGTTTGTATTATGTGTTTGTCTATTTTGTCAAGACTTGCAGTTAAGCTCACATAAAGATTTCTCGGCTAACGTGTTGTGAAGAAGTATTTTTGCCTTAACGGTTAAGAAATATCATGTTAGCAAGGTGAAAAAATCTGACCATAACCCAATTCTATAAACCAGATTTGCAAAAACTGTTTTCAAAAGAACACAAAAATCATTTAAAAAGCTGCAGAAACGTTGGCGTCGTGGAGTTCAACAATCTGTCACTCAACAAACTTTTTTTTGGTTACTAGCTGCCAACTTTAACCTGAATTATCTCCCACAAACACCAATAGTAGTATGACAAAATGTAACCGTAAAATGTCATGGATAGACAAAGGGAAAGCACTATGGTGCTAAAATCCCAGTTCACATTACTCGGGCATCACAATCATGAATAGAAATTGTTTGAATAACTGGTTCATCCTAACCCAAAGACACTTGAAATGAGTTAGAAAATAAAAACGCCATGACTTTATCAAATACTGAATCTGGGATCCATGATGTTGCCAGTGTGCTTAAATCCCTATGATGCGTCAATAGAATTAAAGACGTTAAAAACCGAAGACTGAGTTTGTTTTAAAATTTAAATAAACTTATTGACAAAGTCTTTAGGATATTCATGGGGAATCCGGCGCCATCGAATGCTGATACTACTTGTGCGCGTTGAGAGCGCTACTT
>JAKVQX010000377.1:0-18898 GCA_030463015.1 Geotrichum citri-aurantii
AAGATTAGGTGGTGAAAAAAAGTAGAGGTGACAAAAAAATTAAAGGGGAAAAAAAAAAAAAAAAATTTCCAGTTGAGGCCTGGGGGGTCTGTAGCAATTATCTTAAAATTTAAACGATGGTAGCTCTTGGTCGGCCAGCAAAAAAGAACTACTAAGCCTACTTTATGACAGTGTACTTATTGAACAGAACTGTGTGCCCTCCTCGTGCAACTGTATGTACTAATGTATTTTTGACAACTTGGATCAGCAAAAAGTTTCGGAAATTTTTAAATTTGATAGAATTTAATTTGACAGCCTAGAGTGTCAAGTCAGCTTTAGGCTGTATTCAATTTCTACTTTTTTGTCCATCTCATTTGCCGAAACTTTGTGCCATCGGCTTTTCGGAATTTCCCTACTAACTGAGTTTCAAATCCATCTAGGCTTCAATTTTATTGATTTCAATATTGTCATTCAATTTCTTATTACCCTGATTATGACAACCTTTGCGAGTTAAAAACACCTTTTCACAATAGTTTCCTTATGCATTCTTATGGTCATATGTAGTAAAAAGCTTTTACGATATCCCACACCTGATCATGGTCTAATATCCCAGCAGGCGGTTTTCCAAGAATGTCTGGGAAATGTTTTCTTGGTCATTCCTTATGCTAATGTTTTTCATTTGCAAATCATGTCAATTGCAGTCTGTTAATCTTGATAAAAACTAACTTTTTGCGTTGTACTTGCCTTCATTGGCTATCTTATCCCAAGGACTTTATTTTTTGTTGTGGCCCCGATCCAGTTTAGATTAATTTCTTTGCTCTCTTTTTTTTTTCACAATTTAAAGATGGCAAAGAAGTTGATGATTGCAGGTTAAGGAGAATCAACTTGACTTTTTAGGTTTGCGACTAAATTCTGAATACTACGTACGAACACTAGTTTTTGTCTCTGTTATTTGCTTTCGAGAGCTATGCATCTACACACGCTATTTTGTAATTTTTGGATTTTTTTCAGTTGTTTGGTCTGTCCAGGTCTTGATAGCAGCGACTAAATTATAGTGAACATTTCTTATTAGTAAACCTGTAGCTAGAGTGCCAAAAGTGTGTGTGACCTCAAAACCACCATCAAAGCCAAGAGAACTAAATGTCTAAGCTCCAATTACCGATCAAGAAAATCACCTAACCCAATAATTTTAACACGATTTGCGACAGGTTAATATACCCGATTCGATTTTTGCTTAAACTTCTTTTTTTTTTTTTTTTTTTTTCAATTTTTCCCCCTAAATCTTATAACAATCCTTAAAAACTGAAAAAACACCAATTGAAAGCAAACCAAAAATGAGCACATCTAACATTGATCTAGTCGAAATCAAGAATTTCTTAGTTGAGATAGCACAGACAGCCGGCAAATTGATTAGGGAGAAGAGTGGTAAAGTCAACTTTGACGACAAAAAGAATGGTGAGAGCCAACAGCAACACTTCGAGGTGTTATATAAAGACGCAATTGAATTGCCGCTAACTAACATTGACTATATTTAGGTGTTGACTTGGTAACAGAAGTCGATAAAGCTGTTGAAGTTTTGGTCAATAAGGCGTTGACAGAGAAATTTCCTGATTTTAAATTCATTGGTGAAGAGTCCTATGTTGCTGGCGAGACCAAGATCACTGATGATCCAACTTTCATTGTGGACCCAATTGATGGCACTACAAACTTCATTCACTTTTTCCCCAGTTCCTGTATTTCCCTTGGATTTGCTTTAAACAAGGTTCCTCATGTAGGCGTTGTTTACAATCCCTTCCAAGACTTGCTTTATACGGGCATTAAGGGACAAGGTTCTTTTTTGAACGGAGAACAACTTCCATTACGAAAATCGGCTGCTTTATCTCTTCAAAGCGCGTTGGTTGCCATTGAGTGGGGATCAGACAGAAGTGGTGAAAATTTTAAAATCAAGACTGACGCCTTTACTTCCTTAGCAGCTGAAACTAAGGATGGCGGTGCTTTTGCTCATGGTTTCAGATCTCTTGGCTCTGCTGCACTCAATATTTGCGGGGTCGCTACCGGTTCTTTAGACTGCTACTGGGAAGGTGGTTGCTATGCGTGGGACGTGTGTGCTGGTTGGATCATTCTTTCTGAAGCTGGTGGAAGAATTGTAGGTGGCAATCCTGGGGACTGGGAGACTCCTCTTGATTCAAGAGTTTACTTGGCTGTCAGAGGTGGAGAGGGTCAGGAACAGTTCATTAAAGACTTTTGGAGTCATATCAATGGAAAACTCGAGTACAAGCATTAGGCTTTTGGCTCATATAGATAAATTACCAACTTTCGAGAAGCAAAAAATAATACCACGCAACTAACTTTTATAACTATGAAAAAGTCTTTAAGTACAAAAGAATTAATTCTTACAATCTATAGTTGAAATTTCTTAAGAAATAAAAAACACAACAAAATTATGTTTTTTGTTCAAATGATAAATTTCTGGTGTGAAGTTACTCGGTGGAACGTTACCAGAAATATTCAGCTTGTGCAAAGTTGGGAGAATAGAAAAATTTTAGGCGTTCGTGTTCAAGTACCGCAAAAAAAGTCTTTCTTTCTACCAACTCTTCATCTATTTCTTTAAACAGCAACGACAACTCCTAAACCAAGCAACAACAAATATGGCTATCGTGACGATAACACGACCTGAACGTCAAAGAATTATTGAAGACGTTAAAGTAGACGCTGATGGCGATATTGTTTTTTCCGATGCTGCAAGTGACTCTGAACACGATGGGGATCTCTCAAAGGTCAACGTTGGCACAGTTAACAACACCAACCTCGTAACTCCCGGCGAATTAGTGACTGATGAAACTACCTGGATGCGAGGTCACGGTACCTATTCGAAAAACGACAAGACTTACTCTTCTGTTGCCGGATCAATTGTTCGAGTTAACAAGCTTCTCAGTGTTAAGCCACTGAGAGGAAGATACATTCCGGTCATCGGTGAGCACGTCGTAGGACGCGTCACGGAGGTCGGAAACAAGCGGTGGAAAGTCGATATCGGAGCCAATCAAGAAGCTGTTTTAATGCTGGGATCTGTTAATTTACCAGGCGGTGTATTACGACGCAAATCAGAAACGGATGAACTTCAAATGAGAAAATTTTTAAAAGAGGGTGATTTACTGAACGCAGAGGTTCAGTCATTATACGCTGACGGCAGCGCATCGCTACATACTAGATCTTTACGGTATGGTAAACTGCGTAATGGATATTTTCTTTCGGTCTCCTCGGCTCTTATCATCAGATCAAAACTTCACTCTTACCATTTGCCAGACAACATCGACTGTATCTTGGGTGTGAATGGATACATTTGGCTGAGCAAGAGAACCAAAGCTTCAGCAGCTCAGAGCAACAATGTTTCTATCACAAGACTGGAAGAGGAGGCAGGCTTAGAGATTTACAGTGACATTAATGAGGAAATTTCTGCATCTACTAGGCAGGCTATTGCAAGATACGTCAACTGTTTACAAGCACTTGCCTACAAAGAAGTTGGTATAAACGAAGCTAGGATAGTCGCCACCTATGAGGCCAGTTTAGCATATAAGAATGCTGGCGAACTGATCGAAAACGAGGTCAAGCAAGCCATTGTTTACGAAGCTCTCGGATCAGAGTAAAGTTATCTACACATTTAATATATTATTTACATAGTCCTTAATTCTATTCGTCCTCATTGCGCTTTAGAATGTAATAGTAGGTGGATCCAAAGTGATATTTCTTGGACTCAAGAACCTCGAGACCACTATCCTGAACGATAGCATCAATATCAAGATTCCATCTGCAACCCCATTCCTTGACTCTCTGCTCAGCCTTTTTATCCATAGTTTGATTAAGCGAGTCATAAGAAGATCTGCCGTGCTCTAACAAAACAATGCGACCGTTAGGGCGAAGAAGGGCCTTGAAGTTTTCCAACGCAGCCTGGGGATCCTCATGAGAACACAAACCAAAAGTCTCAAAGATTGTGTCAAACTTTTGACCAGAATGTGAAGCCATCTGAGCAAGATCCTCTGCCTTTCCACGAACGTATTGAACCTTTTCATATTCAGGGTACTTCTTGGTAAACTTTTCTCTAGCAAGTTCCAGCATGGTCTTAGAAGAGTCTAAAAAGGTAATGGAGGTAATGGTATCCTTGTTAAAATAAGGAATGTTTCTACCAGTACCGCAGGATACTTCCAGAGAATCACCCTTAACTTGCTTCATAAGCTGGCGACGACGGTACCAGATGTGAGAAGAAAGCTCTTCAAACCAAATCTTCTTGTCGTATTCACGGGCAAGACCGTCAAAAATATCTGTAGTATCTCTGGGAGCCGGCACATTCAAACCATCCTTACTGTGAGAGCAGTTTGCGTGGGGTTCAGAATTTTCAGCTGAGGTGGAAGCGTTGGTGCTAGCAATTTCATTGATTTGTGTTTTCTCAAGTCTTTCGTTCTCCAACTCTTCTCTCTTTTTGTAGGGATTAGGCTCACCAGTTGCCTTATACTTAGTGTCGCTAAGATATTGAACACCGGCATAAGCAGTTGCAACATAAAGGAGGATCATACCAAGACTTGCCCAAGTTCTGAAAGAGGGATGCTCATTTAGCTGCTTCCAAGCAAGCTTGATCTGCTTGTATTTAGTCTTGAGTGGGTTTTTTGGCGGAGGAGCAGAAGGTCTACTAGGTTTTGGGGTCGCAAAGTAGCGTAGTGCCATTCGACTAGAAGAGGTTAAGTAAACATGCTGTGACAAAATTCCGATAGGTCTTTTGACCACCGGTTGTAGACCATGTCTTAGCAGGGTATGCATTGTAGTGGCTTGTTAAAGTTGAAATCTGAACTTGGGGAAACTTGATAAAATTTTTTTTTTTTTCAACTTAAAATTAGATTTTCATAATGTTCATTTGATAAGTTTCTATAGGCAAGAAAAAAAGGCATGAAAAGGTTAGGGTAAAATACAAAATTTTCTGGTTTTCCTCTTTTTCTTCTTACTTTTCTTGCTTTTCTTTCAGACCGACCATTTTCTTTTGCAAACTACTGGGAAATTTCCAAAAAAAAAAACACATATTAAAGTAAATTTTCAAAACATGTCTAACTCTGAAGTTCGGCTGTATATTAAGCCCGTCACTAGAAGTGGTATGTTTACTCTTGCTGTTGGTTTAAGTTAAAGTCATTAGACGTGTTTGTGCTTCAATAATGTTTGCAATATATGTCTAAGTGGAAAAAAAAAAATCATTAGTTGGTTGCCAGCAATGTTTTAGCAACAGCTATTTTAAAATTGTTTTTTTTTTTAAAAAATAACTAACCCTTAGTTTTTAGTCTCTAAGAACGATGTCTCTGATATCTTCTCTAAATTTGGTTCTATCTATGAAATTAAGTTGATGGATGGATATGTATGCAGCAACTACGGGATAACATGAGAGATGTCAAACAGTTGTTAATCAAGACTTTTTTATAGGGCTTTGTTGAATTTGAGCAAGCTGATGATGCCAGCAAAGCTGTTGATGGTGCGTTTTGATAGATGTGTTGTTTACACCGTCCATTGATGTCTTTTTACTAACAGAAACTTTAGAATTAAGTATGTTGGCGTCGGTCCAACACGCTATACTCTCGATCCCGAGTTAAAAAAAAAGATTATAATCTAACTGCTAATTTTTTCTAGACAACTCCGACTTTTTTGGTGAATCTCTCCAAGTTGCTTATGCCCGTTCTTCGGACAGACGTGACGACCGTCGCGACTCTCGTAGAGAAACCCCTAAGGAAATTATTCTTTACAGAGTTGGCATCAACAATTTGAGCTCCGACACCACTTGGCAGGTATGTGCCCTTCAATTAAAGGGTGACTGGTTCCCTGAACTTTCCACTCCCTTTTCCATTTTTACCTGAACTCTCTTCTATCATGAAGGAATATTTCTTGTGTTTGCTGCCATTGTTCGTGTATTGTTCCTTCTCTGCTGGTTATATCCTATGAATATTTCATCCTCATGTGGAACCCTATACTTTATCTCCTCAATTGCCGTCGAGCGTTGTTTTTGTTGTTCTGACCACGAGTGTTTGCCTTTGCGAAATAGGATTTGAAGGATCACTTTAGATCTCAGGACGTTGACGTTGCTTTCTGTGACGTGTCCCGCGACCGTGATGGTACTGGGTAAGTTATTTCTATTTGTCTAATTTCCATTTTTTTTTTCTTTTTGGTTCTAACCTAACTTGACCAGTTACATCGATTTACAATCTAAGGAAGAGGTTGAAAGAGTAGTTAAGGAGTATGCCGATTCTGTTATTAACGACAGCAAGGTCGATCTCAAGGATGACGTAAGTTGGCTTAATGGTTTTATTGCCTGTTGAAACTCTGAATTAACAAAATAATAGGGCATTGTGCACCGTCGTGCTCCCAAGGTTAGAGAAAACAGAGACCGTCGCGACCGCGATTTCAGACGTGATGGCAGACGTGATGACAGACGCCGTGATCGCCGTGATTTTGATCGCAGAGACCGCCGTGATGATCGTCGTGATGACCGTAGAGGCGGTGACCGTCGCGATGACCGCAGAGACGATAGAAGAGGTCGTGACCGTCGCGATGATCGTAGAGGCTCCGACCGTGGCCGCAGAGACGATAGACGTGATGGTTTCAGACGTGATGATGATAGACGCCACAGAGGTCGTCGTGATTCTCGCGATGACTCGCGTGATCGCAACGACGATAAAAACCGTTCTCGCTCTAGATCCAGATCTCGCTCTCGCCAAAGATCTAAGTCACCTGTTAACCACAGAGACTATACTCCTGAACCTATGGATACTAAGCCTGATGGTGATGCTGACAATGGAAAGGATGCTAACTATGAAGGCTCTTGGTAAGCGGTTGTTTTTTATTTACATTTTTGAGATTTTATATAAACTTTATTGCAGAACAAATGAAAAAACCCTTGTTGTGAAAAACCCACAATTTAGCATTCTCAAGATGAAAAACAATTGAGTCTAAAACCTCAAAGAAACTTGAGATTTTTTGCATAGTTTGACAAAATAAGTAGAGACTCTAAAAACTATAGAATAACTTGTAAAATGCTTAAAATGAGTGGAAAAACACATGACAACAAAAGTCCAAGGATAGTAAATAAAGAATAGAAGAAAAGATATTTTTTCTTTTGTTTTCAAGTTTAAGCAGAATATACATGTCAAGAAGGGTCTTAATGTAAACACTATAGCATGAGAACATTTCGCTTTTAATACCTTTTTTTTCACAAGTTCAAGATAGCGTGTTGCCAAAAAATTGTCAGAATTTCAATAAAAAAAAAAAAGGTATAATCGGCAATCCAACGCTATTGATAAACCACTTATCCAGCTTAGACTTACAAGATCAGCATGTATGATGAATGTATACTGATTGTGCCAGTAATTGTCATAACTAAATGGTTTGAAGCTTAAGCAATCGTAAGAAGTAATAATTCTAAATAGCACCCTGCAGACAGCTCTGCAACTACAGGTTTCGCAAGATATGATTAGATTTTGCAAAAAAATTGTTTAAAGAACGTTGACATGCGCCACGGCTTTTAAAGAATTTGTTTTGGGCAATGTAACCCAGTTTGCAAACTCCAAAGCAGTTCACTTAGATTTACTTGCAAATTTGTAAATCTAGAAAAAATTTTCATTTTATGACATGAATCTAAAATTTTCATAAAAAAGTACTTTGATCGTTAATTGTTAGGGAAAAAAAATGAAGAGAACAAACAAACTAAACACTTGAAATCTGAAAGGTCCTAGTAAAAAAAAAAATAGGTCATGAAACACCCTTTAATCAAACCAGATTCCAAAAAAAACCTAACTATTCTTGCCTCCATGTCCTTTTCAAAAGGAAAAAAAAAAAGTTAAGTAAAATGAATCTAAGTTTTCTTCTTCTTCACCTTTCTGTTTTTTTTTGAATTTTGTAAATGCTGTCAATAAGACTTATGAATCGTCGGCAGATTGCTTCTTTGTCTTTTTAGCTTTCTGCTTCTTCTTTTTGTCCTTCTTTTTTAATCCTGTCATACCGCCTTTGACAACTTCTGTGTACTTTGCCCAAAACTCAGAAATTTCTTCTGCCGAGACGACGGTCGTGAATTTCACTTTTTTTTTCTTGTCTGAATTGCCATCTGTTGCTCTGAATAAAAGTGAGTGTGTGCTGTTAGTGTTGAGATCTTGGAGATTGTCTTTCAAAGTCGATGTAGAGACAGAAGAGCCAACCACGTTGTCGCTAGGAGAGTCTTGAAAAAAAAGAAGAAAAAAGTTAGTATCCAATTAACTTTACTAAACCAATTCCATGATAATTGGTCATACTCACATCTCTTTTGCTGTAAAAAAACACTGGACTTGGAGTCAGCAAAGAGCTGTGCTAACTTTGCCAGAAACTTGTTGAAGAATGTTAGAATACGTAACTACCACAATAACAATAACAGCAACAATAACCAAGATCAGAAATACCTACGTCGTCATTTGCTAATCTGTTTTTCACGGACATATTGTAATGGTTGGAATACTCAATAATAGAACTACCTTGATTAAAAAGAAAAGAAACGGATCTCTAGGAGTTTTTTTTTTTTTTTTTCCATTTGGTGGGTTTTTTCACTTTCCCTTTCGATAATCAGTAGGGTAACAAATAATTGTGTACCTTGACACTGTGGAAAAAATGGCAAAACACTAAAGATGAGCACAAAATTGAACATACAGTTCGTAAAGTTTAAAGCCTATGTAATAATGTTTTCAACTATTTCAGATTTAAGGGTCTGTTAAAAAAAAAAATGGTAATAAAAATAATGCAATTGAGAAACAAGTGAAACCTATACGAAAATAAAAAAAACAGGATTGATGGTGTTTACTCTTCATCTTCGTCATCAGAAAGATCCACTTCAACTACCAAACTAGCACTTGGCCAAAGCGCTTTGTTGTCACTGATTTGGGTGCTATCATCAGCAGGAATGACTTGACGCGGCAGGGTGGATGCCAACTGAAACGTGTACTCATGAACGTATTCAGACGAGGGACTCTCGCTGGGTTCCTCAACGACAGCACCACTATTGATGAGATCATAACATTCAACAAAAGCATAAATATCATCAATGGTTTGACTACCTGAAAACTTTCTCACAATGCGCTCACCAGAGGGCATGCGGATACTGATTCTTGCTGGCTTTTCGGTTGTGCTGTCAAATTCAGGTCCTATTTTTGATGCTTTCCAGTTTCGCCAAATCTGTGCCTTTTGTTTCTTCTCTTCCTTTAATTGCTTCTTTGTCTCCGCCGCTCTTTGTCGTTCTTGAAGCTCTGCAAGCTCTCGGGCTTCCTGCTCAGCAACACGCTGGGCTTCCTCTCGAGCAACGCGTTCACGTTCTCTATCAATCGCAAGACTTTGCTGGTACGCATCATCCTGGCCCTGTCGCAAACGTTTTTCGTCCTCGCTTCGCTGTTTTTCGACGTTCAATGATGTAATAACCGGTGTGTGAGCCTCCATTTTTTCTTCGAGGGTAGAGATGAACTTCATGGGATCAGTCTCACCCTGAATGGTCATAAGAGTTTTCATGACCAAAGTTAAAGAGTTTTGAGCCTTTGGAAAAGGAGCAATAAGCTGAGTGAATGGAAATGAAGTACATTTCAAAGAATCTGCTACTTGCAGACCCTCAGAATTCTCAACATTCCCTAGCCACAGAATAGTATCAGTTCGATTCAGCAAGTCTACCACTCGCGAATCAGATAGAACCTGTTGACAAAATGGAGCGGTCAAGTCATGTTCATCGCTTAAAATGATGACTACTAAAAACTTGACTTCAGACTTGGCCAATTTAAAGGCCTGTGTGAACCCGCCTTCAAAAAATTTGAGCTGAGTCGGTCCGTATGCTTCCTCAAAACATCTAATGATGCGAATAGAAGTAGTCTTAGCGTCGGTTTTCTGCACTGACCTAGTGGCAGTACGATTAGCTGGGTAATATCCAGTGAGTCTTGGCAAGAAAGGGAAAATTGTTGAAAGAAAATAAAACGAGCTGTTAAAAATTTTGTAACCAAGAGTTATTGGGAAAAAAATGATATTTTGAACCAGAGAAAATATTGTTCCTTCTTGAATTCCATAGTTAATGATATGAGTTGGATCACCAGGAGGGTTTTCTATGCCATGGTCATTGTGACGCTGTGAATTGAGGTCCTCCATTAGAGAAGCAGTTGTCATATTATTGAGCACAGGAGAAGCTCTGGAAGAAAAAGAAGCAGACTCCAAAATCTGAGAGCCTGGAGCTGGTTGAGATTGTGTGTCATCAAAGTGCAGAGCAATTGCGGTTTGTACATTCCAGTTTGAAGAATTGAGAAGCGCTATAGGAGTACCAGCATCTCCTTTCCATTGTGTGAATTCCACGAACTGATGATATTTTTCTTGCTGCTCAGGTGTGAGACTATCAAGAGAAGACATTGTGACGTGTAGAGCAATCTAGTGATAAAGGTGCGTTAGTATGTTGAAGAAAAGCAAAAAATTAATAAAATAAAAAGTATAAAATGTACCTTTTCTAGTCAAAGCTTTTATTTTTGAAATTGATTTTCGTGTCAAGAAATGCTTGTGTCATTGGGTAGGGTAACCTTTTCACGAATTACCTTTGTAAATTCTGTAAACTTGAGCAGATTCTACACCATCACTAAGCCAAAAAAAAAAAAAAAGGTAATTCACAGACAAACAGCAGTGTTTTATTAACAAAATATTGAAAGATTAAAAGAATATAAGGAATAGAATCTAAATAAATTGTAGATGTTGTACAATTGTTACATGTTTTCACTTGTTTTGGTTAATTTCTTCCTAATACCAGCTTAATTTTTGCCTGTTTAAGGAAATATATGTGCGGCTTCAGTCCCAACTCGAAAAATTTTTTCTCGTCCCAACCTTCTTCCTGCAAAACTTTTTTTTTTTTTTTTTTTTTCCATCTCAACTCACTCTATTCATCAACCCTTGTCCAAACCTGCACATTTTGCTAAGCAGTTGTTCACATTACAATAATGTCTGCATCGGAAGACACACAGCTCAAGAAGCGTAAGATTCAGGATTCATCTGTTTCTTCTCGCGTGGATGCCACTAAGAATGCCCAAGGCTCGAATATTTTTTCTCCGTTTAGAGTATGATCCACTGCTTCAATCTGTTCAAGTTTCTGAACTAACATATTTTTTTTTTTCTTCTTTCTCTAAGGCTATTGGTAATGTCACTAATGCCACCCCTCTTTCAGTGACTTCTCATGGTCAAACATTTGTTGTTACGACTAGCGTTGGAAATTTTTTCCAGATTTATGATGCTGCGTCTCTTCATCTTCTCTTCGTCTCCAGTCCTAAAACTCCTTCTCCCATCACTGCTCTTCACACTCACTTTCACTACGTTTTTGCAGCCTGGGACAACACAATCGGAATTTTCAAGCGTGGTAAGCTGGAAAACAGTATTATTCTTGAAGAATACTCGACGTCTGAAGGCGAAATCAAGTCTATCAGCTTGTTCGGTGAGTATCTATGTGCTTCAACTAGTGGGGCTGTTTATATATACAAGATCAACTCAAAGGTTCCTACCGATAGTCCCGAATTTTACACCACTCTTAGAATTCCCAAGTCTTTCGGCAATGTCAAAACTATTATTCACCCTCAAACGTACCTGAACAAGATTGTTATTGTTGCTGATGCTACGATTCTACTTTACAACATTAGAACCGGCAGACTTTTGTTTACTTCTGAAGAGTTTGACTCACCGATAACTGCTATCGAATGTAGTCCGGTGCTTGACATTATTAGCATTGGTACTGCTTCTGGTGAAATCAGTCTATATCACTTACGACAGGGCAGGACTCTTTTCACACTAAATGCTGGCGACCGCGTTACTACTATGTCTTTTAGGACAGACGGCCATCCTTTACTTGGTGTTGGTACAGCTAGCGGTAACATTCTTTTCTATCACTTGGACACCAAAAAGAGAATTCATATTATTAGAGACGCTCATAGTGAAGATGCTGGTGGTGTTTCTGCTATCAAGTTTTTCAACGGCCAGCCGATTTTTGTTACAAATGGTGGAGACAACTATCTTTCCGAATATGTCTTTGATCCTACTGTTGTATACAGCAATACGCAAACAGATGCTACATCTGCCAACTCCGTCATCACATCGCCTCCGAGACTTCTCAGATCTCGTGGTGGTCATTCACTGCCTCCTACACAAATAACTTTCACAGACGAAGAAGCACATCACATTCTTTCGGTCTCTAGAGATCAGTCGCTCTGGAGTTTCTCGCTTCGTAAGGACGCCCAAAACTACGAATTCTCTCAAAATGAAAAACGTACAAATGCCAAGACTGGCTTGCTGAAAAGCGGTATCATGGGTAGCATGAAGGACAAATTTCCCGAAATTACCGACATTGCATACCAGAAAAACAAGCAAGGTCGTTGGGACAACATTATTACGGCACATAAGGATGTTGAGTACGCACATACTTGGGATGGCAAGCGTGGAATTGTAGGCGTTCATCGTTTACCAACTTCTGACAAAGGTATTGTGAAAACTGTTGCTATTTCTGAGTGCGGTAACTTTGGTTTTGTGGGCTCTTCGCTCGGTGGCATTGCCATTTACAACCTGCAGAGTGGACTGCTGAGAAAAAAATTGGCTGGTCATAGCCAAAGTGTGACAGGTATCGCTGTTGACAATCTTAACAAAGTTATCATCACTTCCTCTTTGGACGGCCTACTCAAATTTTACAACTTCAAAACTGGTCAATTACTGCATAGAATCAAGCTAGGATCTTCTGCCACTAGCCTTAAATTACATACTGGATCTGATCTGCTTGCTGTCACATTAGACAACCTGTCTATTATTGTGATTGATATCCAAACTAAAAAGACTGTGCGTGAACTCTGGGGTCATTCCAATAGAATCACTACTTTTGATTTTTCGCCTGATGGAAGATGGATTATTTCCGCTGCACTAGACTCTACTATCAGAACTTGGGATCTCCCCACTGGAGGGTGCATTGACGTTGTTAAGGTTGAAAATCTTGTCACCTGTTTACGGATGAGTCCCAACGGTGAATGGCTAGCTACTACTCATGTCAACGGTGTCGGTATTAGTTTATGGACAAACCGATCTCAATTCAAGAAAGTATCTACCAGAGTAATCACTGAAGAAGATGAGGCTGAAGGTATCTCTCAAATTGAAATGCCTAACGCTGGTGGCGAAGGAGGTGCTAACATTATTGAGGGAGCTCTTGATCATGACGATGAAGAAGAGACTGAGGAGGGTGTTCTTAGTAGTTCCATGACATACAAAACTCTGGAACGTTTAAGTGACGAACTCATCACTCTCAGTTTGGTTCCTCGCAGTAAATTCAACACATTGACCCATTTGGACGTTATCAAACTCAGAAACAAGGCCAAGGAGGCGCCTAAGAAACCCGAAAAGGCACCTTTCTTCCTTTCTGTCGGTAACGAAGAAAAGAAATCACAAACCGCTACCAATTCTGCTGCTGAAACTGATGGTTTGAAGCCCAAGGTTGGCGTTTCTCTATCTTCTGAGTCTGATTTTACCAGATTACTTCGCTTTTACACGTCTGAGCCTACTGACGAAACTGCTTTTAATTTTGTAAAGTTGCTCAAGTCACTTTCACCTTCTTCCACTGATTTGGAAATCAGATCACTAAGTACTTTCCCACCCTTGGTGGAGTTTATTGGGTTTGTTGACATTCTCACCAACACATTAGACCGTCATGCTGATTTTGAACTGGTACAAGCGTGGATGGCAATGTTGCTGAGAGTGCACGGTGATGTAATTTTAGAGCTTGCTACTTCTCAAGTGCCGGCTCTGGGTGAGGCTCTCACCAACTGGGAGGATGCTCAAGCTAGAGAGGCAAACAGACTAGATAAGCTTGCTAGATACTGTTCTGGTGTGTTGGACTTTTTGAGAACTGCTTAATAGTCTATATGTAACAAGGTGTATATTAATCTAGACTGCAAATAAAAAAAATCAAGATTATAGGTGTTTTGATTATTACAGTAAAATAAAAATTTTAAGAATAAGACAAAAAATTTCAAAAAAAAAAAAAAAACTCATAAAAACATTAAACTGGTCTTTTGCTATACTTTGTTTTATCATTTTCCAACCTCTTGGTGGAAGCTTGCTTGTTTTTTTCATCTAAAAGATTTTGATAAATCTTTGAGCAGCCATAGTGCACCACCACGTTGTCAGGAAACACAGAAATCACCGAGAGTCCAAGTCTCTTAAAACAGACTTTACAGGTTTTAGTGTTTGTGATAGTAACAGCGCACTTATTTTGAGCCACCAAAAGCTTTTCTTGTGTTTTTACCAAGTTTACCTTGTTGAGGTTGGCCTGAAGCTCAACAGTATTTTCAATTTTCTTGAGGCTGCGCACCTGAGAAGTGAGAAATGGAGCAATCTGTTGTATGCTGGTTGTGTCCGGAAGTTTGTTGATGATTTTGACTACAGACATCCTTGAGCCCTGGGACGAAAGAAGGGTGAGGGCAAGGTCAAGTCTCTGGGGCTCGTTCTTTAGCGGGGGTGCGAGATACAGAGTAATCAACGAGTGAAGGGCAGTCACACCAGCTTCTTTGTCCTGGTCATACAGATCAGAACAGTACCCTCGAGCTTTAACGTCATTTTTAATCTCAAATGTGTATATGCATAATGCCTCTTCGTGTTGGCCTCTTTTGCCATATAAAATGGCTTTGACCTCCAAAAGCTTTTTAGAAGTGGTTGGCTGAGGAAGACTAGAAAGGATTCTCTCGATTCGGTAATATCTCGGTGTTGTGTTCAGATATTGACGTGCTTGAGCGAAAACGATTTCATCGTCTTCGTTATCTTTAATATATTCCACAAAAGCTATTGCTAATGCTGTGTGAAGGTTGGGGGACTTATCACCCTTTTCTTTGGTCACATATTCAAGATATCGGACGGTCAATATTTTAGAAGTTTTTTGAAGATACTGAATCACCTTCTGCACGTCTAAAGATTCAGACTGGCGAGTCCGGTTCAAGAAAATAGCCAAACCAAAAGACTCGTTGACAGAAATAGGCCAGGCTGCAAACTCAAAAATAACACTTAGATTTGTATTGTCAAGCTTTTGCAAATACTTGACAGTAGAAGAAGGTCCATGAAACTTTTTTTCAACGTTATCATCATCAGAAAGAGCACGTAGTTGTTTTAAAGCCTCTATGTGTAAACTCTTAGTGAAATAAAAATCAATAAGTTCCTGAAATTTTTCAAGTTTTAGTAAAACTGACTTGACAACAGCAGGATCACAGTGGTTATTGATCCTAAGTAGTGATCTGACCAAAGCTTTGTTTTTTAAAGTGTAGCATTTGAACAAGGTTGTATCAACAAGAACAGCTGTTTGCTCTAAAGACTCTTGGTTGAGTCCGTAAACAGATTGCAATAATTCAATATTCTCATCACCTTTATCATTTTCTTGAAGTCGCAAAAGAACAGAAACTTTGCGTCTAGTTTCGGCAAGAAATTTCTCAAGTCCCCAAATAGCGGCATAAAGATCATTTCCGGTCAGTTCTGTTTTATTAAAACAAGAAGTCGAATCAGTGTCCTGAGAGCTGAGTTGTGATTCTACATCATTCATGCTAGTACTGCCACTTTTAGACACAGACGATACAATAGTTTTCTGCCGAGAAGAGATGGATAGTAAATCTGCTGAATTGTCTGTGCTCAAGTATTCTAGCAGTGAGCTGACTGGACCTGAGATTTGAGAAGGAAAAAACCCAATAACATCAGCAGGCGCAGCGGAAACATCTGAAAAGAGCGCCAGGGCTTTCAAGTATCGCTTTTGTTTAAAGAACAAGTTTGTTGCATGATGAATTTTGAGCTCTCTCAAAAGACTGTTTTTTTCTGAAAAAATGGCTTGATTAATATTCTCCACCAAGCATATGGCCTCTAATAGGTGGCCCTTGTAGTTTGAAAGAGTAAGGATTTGTTGCTTAAGATCGGTAAATGCTAGCTGATAGACTTCATTCGTTGTTGCTAAATAAGCGTCGTGCTTGCCCAAAGATATGTAACGGATGTCGGGAATGTCCAAAGTCTGTAGTAGTGTGAAAGTTTCTATGTTTCGGACTTCAACGTGGGTAGAGAAAATGCAAAGGAAATAAGGAAAAACAAGTTCTACAATCGATGGAAGGGATTCGAGCTTTACTTGCTTTTGATTGTTAAGAAGCTGGCCGTCCACATTGATAAACTGAGAAAAAGACTCTTTTAAAAGAAGTGCTGTGTTATTTTGGGGAATGCCAATGACATGAGGACGAAGACGCGGATCACTTCCAATTCCAAAGTAGTTAAATCCAATGTTGGTTATAAGCGACTTTCCAACAGGAAAGAACGGCACTACAGACACTTCATTACTTACAATGTTGACGGTGACGTACTTTGACGTGAGGCCGCAAACAATCTTATTTAGATTGATAAAGGAGAGTGTTCTGATCACATCGGGTAGGTAAATCTCCTTGTATTCAAAAAACTCAGAGTCGCGCCATTCGTAGCATACCAGCCGTCTTTTGCAGGCAACCAACAAGCGCAAAATTAGAATAGGCCCGACTTCAGGAGAGATCTCACGAATACCTGAAAGAATTGCAAAATCAGTAGCCCCCTTTGTAGGTGCCAACTTTTCGTCTAATGTTAAGGTCGTTAGATCGTAAATGGATACATGGTCGTCGGTTAAAGCCACTAATGATCCAATATCCTTGAGTATTCCAAGTTTTTCGATCGGTCGGGTAGAAACGTTGGTGAACGAATCAACAAGTTCTGTTGTCACATTAACGTCGTCAACATTCTCAGAGTTTTTGTTGGTAGAGTAGACTTTGATTGAACCGGTAGACAAGCCCAAAATAACTTTATCATTAAAGATAGACAAACTAGTGATTTGGCCGTCATCTGTTTTTTCAGAGTGTTTGCATATTAGATTCGGAACATATATTTCAATATTAATTGACTTTTCTATCGGTTTCATCGGATCTAGTGCCGCATCAAAGCCATTTGCGGAATGGGAAGACTCAGAAGAGGGCATTTAAGAAATTCGTGTTTTTTTAAATTGTAACATTTATGAGTCTATTGCTCAATAATGTGAATGTGCGTGATATGCAATATAAAAGTTAGGTAGATTAAAGGACACAAAAAAAAAAGGAGAAAAGAGCGTGGTTGAACTGTTGAAAATTCCAGAGGTGAAGTCGAATAAAAGTAGAAACCTGATGAGAATACGAGATCCGACGACTCACTGTTGGGTGCGCGGCGATAAAATAATCTGGGTTAGGTTTTGGACACCACCAAACAATCCACGATGCTTCTGAGTACGTGATGTTAGTGCTATTAACACCACCGGGTTCACCTTCAGCCACCAGCTGCTGCCATTCAGTTAATTTTTTTAGAGTTTTGGATAATATTTTTAGGTAAATTCTAGAGAAAAGAGATTTAAATTTTTTTATTGAATTTCTAAGAGACGGAGCTTCTGCGTTCCGCTGCAGGATGCTCATTGCTGTAGGCTCAAAAGCACCTATAGTTTTTTTGTTCTTTTCGTAGCAAATTGTAAACATTTCTCAAGATAGTCTTCGTGAATTTTTCAGTTTTCTTTAATACTTAATCAAGCTAAGCTAGCATAGATGTGCCAACTTGATTGAACCAAGTTTCTTGTTATAGTGTGACTTGGTTTGAGAGTCCTTTGCCCAATAATGACATTCGGGTAGAGCTATTTCAAGGAAACTGAAACAAAAAATGGTTTATGAAAACACCTATCTAGCTTGTTTGGAAATTTTTTTCTTGACACACGGACTTGGTTCGTGAAAAATTCGGCGCCATTAAAGTGAAATTAATTATTTAGTGAATGGCACATCCCCGCTAAATCGGCTTTTTTTTTCTTGTTGTATCAAGGCCTTAAGGACAATAAACTGATTGTAACAATTTTCTGGAATCTGACGTTGTTAATAAATAGTGTGCCTTTTTTTCAACTTTTTTTTCTCTGCTCAGCTATGTTTCTGGTCAACGATTGGACTAATTTTTTATACCCCCCAAAAACTATAGACGCTTCTTGTTTTTGACCGTTTTTTTTTCTTTTTACTTGCAGTTTTTTTTTTTTAGTTATTCTGTTACGACAAGCTGGAGACCCCATCTATCACCGAGCACTCTCTTAAAGACCTAGAAATCATGCTTTAAACGCTTATCACAGTAAAACCTTGTTACATAGTGTACTTAGGTATTGGGGTTCCCTTTTCAAAAGGATGGAATTTCATTGTCCATTCCAAATTTACATACAATTTTTCACTAATTTTGCTATTAGGAAATAAGGATGAACTTCCATTTGTCTCATACAAAATTTGCATAAATCTAAAGAAAAACTTTAATTTTGTTATTTATCTGAGAAAGAAACATCAAGAAAGAAAAAAATATTCTCTCTGAAAGTTCTTCATGACCACATTCACCTCTGTTACAAATTACAAACCACCAACGAACAATCTTTTGTGCCCAACACAATTGGAAGCTTTTTTAATTGTAACTTACTGTAGTTTCAGGAGTGGTTTGAAAAAGAGTATACAACAAGAAATTTACTTTGGCTACTATTTCTAGGACTATCTCTGCAAAGTATGACTGGTTGGATACTGCAAAAGAACACCAACTAAACGCCAGAAAGAACCGAGCAGAAAACTGGCCAGTGCTTGAGAAAGTTCTTTATGAATGGATCTAGCTACTAGCAGAATCCTCAATTATTATCTCTCAAAAAGTCATTTGAGAAAAAGCACGCCAAATTGGAAATTTTGTTAATTAAAAAAAATCAAAATCAACGCTAGACTGAAAGTTGGACTTTCCTTTCTTATCAAGGTGTGTAACTAGCTGCATCATTATGGGATTTCAGCACCAAATTGTTGTGCTTACTAGTCAAACTTAAATTGAACAC
>JAKVQX010000378.1:0-18781 GCA_030463015.1 Geotrichum citri-aurantii
GTTGAAATAGTTGTTTGAAAGAGAAATGAAAAATTTGAAATTGTTGTGATTTTTTTAATTTTCGCTCAGTAAAACCTTTACCCACTGTATTTGTATTGCCGTTTTTTGGTTTGTTTGGGAGTATCGTCAGTGCCGGTCCAGAGCCTGTTATATTGCTGGTTTTTAAAGCCAGCACTGCTTGAAAGTATTAAACTTAGTTTTTACTGATATCAATTTTTTGTGATTTGATTATTTTGTAAAAAGATTTTAACGGAGTTTTTTTTTTCTTATTTCTGTTGATTCTTTCTATACCCTATTTTGTCTGTTTTCAAAATCCTTGCTGTCATTGGCCCATGTTGTGTCACAGCCGCTCAGATCAAGATTTCTGTTTTGAGACAATCAGCTGAAATCTCAATTTGCACAATTCCGTCAACAATCTTTTAGAGAAAAGAGATAATTACAATTATAGAAACAACGTTAAAATATGATTATAAGTATACTGTAGTTGCAACTGGAGTTGTTTTTTGTATCGTATTTTATAATTATCAAAATTTAAATCAGTTTAAACCCATTGTGGTTGGAAGGAATTTAAAATTTCCAAAAGTTTATTTTTATTTTTCGATTTTTTTGGGGGTTATCAAGAAAATCTCTGAAATACCTGTTTTGAGACTGGTGTGTGTTGAGCAAGAGTTTTTTTTTTTTGGCTGGAATTCAAATTCAATTCAGATCTGTAATAGGCCCACAACCATCATAAATTGAGACAAAAATTTATTTAATAACAACAAACCATTAACTAATTTTTTAGATATTAGAGATAGTTTATTTTAGATTCAAATCACTGACAAAAAAATGATTAATTCTTGAATACACCCGGGAACAACCAAAAAAATTAAACATAAGCAACAGTATTGTAAACATTGTCGCCTACAAAACGTGCCACATTAGTTTGGCTTTTAAATACAATGTGTAATTAGATTGCGTGGCATCATCTTATTGTGCTGATCATGATGAAATAAACACTTTAATCCAAACTATAACAATCATCATAAATATTATTTGCTAACCGATTCAAAAAATTAACAACACACAACTTGATCAAAGATCACTTTGGTTCAAACTCTCTCTATAGCCCCTAAAAATAAGCAGAATCCACAAACATAAAACTAAAGTTGATCTAGCAATGTAATTGATAAATTCAAAAAAAATCAGGATTCTAAGCAATCAAACTATTAACATCACTTGTGCCAATCAAGAGTTACAGCAACGTCATAATTATTATCTCCATGGTTTTACAACGCGTTGTGCTCAAGTTTGGCAGCTAATATCACGCGCCGGTTTTGTACTTACGACTAGAGTTGAAATCAAGTGCTGACTTTCCTGTTTGTCGATCTTGTCTGTAGTAGCAGGAAGAAAAAATTTAAGAAAAAACCCCCACGAAAATCATTTTGATAAGTACAATCAAATGTCTTTAAAATCCGTTTTTTTCCCCTTTCAAACCATTTACAGTTTTAAAAAGAATTTCAAATTTTTTGAACATCTACCCGACAATTTATTAACAACTTATAAAAAAAGGCGGACCTTACAGAATGTTTCGGTCTACATAAGTGTTCTAAATATACAGTATTCACTGGTATAACATCTTTACTCGAATAAGAATCCAGAATTCACTTGTAAAGTTGAACTTTTTTTGGGTTTTTTTTTTTTTTGGGTTTTTGGTTTTTTGGTCTTTGTGTTTGGTATTACCTGCAAGAGCCTGAAACGCAAGGCGCATCCCTTTCACTGTAAACTGTTACTCGATCTCTCAGTCTGCAAGGTCCACAAATTTTGGACATTAATACTCCAAAATTCCAAAAAACCAGGTTTCCCTTCCCCCTACTGCACACATTAAAATCGACAATTAGAACAAAAATGTTACATTTAATTTTTTTATAGATCAGGCGCCTTATTGATAAATTAAACACTGGAAAGGTAGTCAGGCTTGCCTGGGTCTGGGGCAATTTGTAGTGAAACTGTACTTGTTGTAAATGCAAAAGAATCGGAACTCCTCATGACCTGATCGCAGTTGAAAATAACTTGCTCAAGATATGGCGAGGCATAACCTTCATATAGAATTTATTAGATTGGGATTCTTACTGCCACACAGCTCTTTTCGGGTTGTAGAGTAGTGTTGCCGAATTTCACCGAATTGTGTATTAGTCTTTTTGTCACTCAGCTTTTAAAAAATCGTGCAAAGTGCTTTTCAGCTTGTGTAGTGCTTCGGTTGAATGGAAACTTAACGAGCCGTTGCTTGGTACCGAAGGGAACAACTTTTGAAAAAGATATTTTGTAATTTCAAGTATAGATTTTGCGGTAGTTCTATTTTTTTTTTTCCCTTCAGCAATTGGGAAACTGTCTTGTTGGGCTTGACTCTCTTTACAAAATATCGTAATTTGCAGATGTTACTGGAATTTCTTGAGCTCAGAAAATCACTATCGCATATTTGTTTTGCTTCAGTAACTGCTTCAGCAAATTCTTCAGCACTATTTAGTTCTGCTTCGGCTTGCAATTTGGGACTTGAGTCTTTCTTTGCCAGTCGCCTTAGCCCGCGTTTGGTTTTTCATTTGCTTTTAAGCGCCACAGTCCATCACCGCTTGCTGCGGTCAACCAAGCTCGAACTCTTAGTAGCCTTACTGAAACAACTAGTGACTAGCTTCATTACTGGCATGGCTACTTTGTCAGTTCGTCTTTTAAAAAAACCATTCCCAGTTTACACTCTTGAATCATTAGTTTCGTGCGTGGAACTCTAGGCAAAGAGTCGTTTGATCGCCTTCAGCATTTCCAGTCACATTCAGGCTCCAAAGTTACAAGGAGCGACTTTCTAAAAAGTTGCAAAGCATAAGACAGTCCTTGGAAAATACTAAATTGATAATTGTACTACCCCGTCTGTAAGTCGGAGTGGTGAAATCAAAAAAAAAAATTTAGCCACAGACCCAGTCTACCTATACTTTTGAGAGAGGCTCCACCGCTGTGAAAGTAACCCAGCATTGTCAGCTGGGATGGCGTACGTTGAAGTCCCCCACTACCACCCGTGGCGTGTTCTCTCTCGTACCAGTTGCCTCCGCTAAAGCTTTAAAAGGCTTCGTGCACTAGACCATTTTGTTGTAAATGTTTGTGATATCAATGCCATTGATTTGAACTGTTACCATGTTCCCTGTCAGTCAGGTCACTTACCTTGACTAGCAATACTTTCTGTAGAATTTGGTGCCTCACGTAATTGATGGATTTAGGCTGTGAGCTCTTGTTTAAGTTGTCCACCATGATACTAAGCTAACTGTCATGCCTTTGGTTTTTTTTTTTGACCAGCTCCTAGACTTTTGAACAAATTCACTGTTTGAATTTTTTTTTTCCCAGAAATTCGTCTTTGATTTCGTGGTTTTTTTGTGACAATCCACTTTTTACCCACTTTTAAAAAGGCCTTTTTCTTATTTACACTCTAATCCTTTCTGATAATTGTTGTGAAAAATAAAATTGAAAATTCCCATTGTTGCCGGCTTCTTCCATCGCGTCGGTCAGTTTTTTTCTGTTCATTGGGCTTGGTTGCGGCTGTTGGGATTTTTTAAATCACCACTTCTGGAAATGGCAGAGTTGAATTACAAAGTAGATTCCATGTTTCAGAGTTTTAATTCTTTCGTTATCATTTTAAAAAACAATAACTATATAGTGAGAAACATTTGGTTTTATTTTGCTTTTAAGAGTGATGCTTTTATTTGCTTTTAAGAGCATTGGTTTTGATGACGTATGGTGAGCATGCCAATCTGACATTGTTGCGGTCTTCAATTTTCGTTTTGAGCTCTTCAGCGTTAATAAATTTACAATTTTTTATTAAGGTAGTTTTTTTGCTCTCTGTCAAGAATGGCTTTGTGCCAGGTTTCGTTGTCAATGACCTTCCCAAACGTGTTAAGCTTGTTTATAGTTTCACTGTTTTTTTTCTTTGATGAGGAGTATCAAGTAACCTTTTGCAGTGAAGTTGACACCTATAACAATGGTGGGGCGCAATTCCCATGTCGATGATTTTTTTTTAGTCTTCGCGGTTGGTTCTATTTACATCTTTGATGGTTTCTTTAGTCTCTCGCTTGGCAATATAGTGTTGCGTGGCGCTTAAAGCAGAAATTGTTGGACCATGAAAACTTCAGCACAACTGGTTTCGCTGATAGATACACTGATGTTTTTGACTTTCTTCTGTAGGGCTCTGTTGTAAACCATAGTCATTGAATTAGTCTGGATTTGTGCCTTGTTTCTCTCAGCAAGGGTCTTTTGGTTGTTAAATAGAGTTTCAACCTTTTTTTTTTTGGTTGCGGAGTTTCTTTGTGTATTGACATGATTTCTATTTCAAGTTTATTTTCACGGGCGTCAGTAGCCTTTTCTTGACGTATCTTTCAGTTATGTGCTCGTCGCTTTTCGGCAAGATCAAATGTTTTTTTTTTTAATGTTGTCGGTGGTGGTGAGTTGTTTGTTTCCATCGCTCGCCAAAGCCTCAGAGTTTGAGTTCTTATTTCCACATGATCCAATTTCGACAGTTCGAGTATTATTCAAATTGGGAGGATCTGAAAATTAGTTTAGAAGGTTTCTTGAACCGGATACGAATCCGGCGGTGTTAGTTTCGTCGGGTTGAGGTTGGTGTCGTCGTATAAAGAGTGTTCTGAAAGAGAAGAGCTTTAGTATTTCCTCTAACATGTAAATGTTTTGTTTATTTAAATCGCCAAAAAATTTTAAGATTTCAACTGATCAAACGACAATGTCAAATATTCAAATCTCTTCCATTTGATTCATAGTTTACAATTGAATGTATGTCTGCAAAATTACAATTTTTTAAGTTAAAAATGAGCTTGTCGATTTTTTGTTTTTTTGTTTCTCGGATTTATACGTACAAGCAAGCTTACATAAGCACACGCACAATAAAAATAATACAAGGAAAAAGCAACAAATACGAAGCCCATTTTTTTCCAGTCTATCGCCAGCCAATAAAAATCTCTAGTTCCATCAATCCATCTCGTAAAAAAAAAAAGAAAAAACTCTTTTGTAAATTTTTTTTTGGATTTTTTTTCTTTTTTTTTTTTTTGAAAATTAGCAGAAAGAATACTATACGCACACTAAAAAAAAAAAGATGCAATAGATTTGACAGCGGCATTTTACACAGATAAACTTCGGAGACAGCTGAAATTTCTTGTTCATAATAAAATGTGTTTGATTGTTTATTAGCTTTATTTTTCATTCTTCTACGTGATAATTAAAAAAACAATAATAAATACTATAGAAAATAATAAAGAAAAAGAAAAAATTAAAAACTTGATTGGAGTTGCTTCTGACTTTGATTTAGTTTGACGCCAGTAACAATATTTGTAGACCCTTAATGTTTTTGTTTATTCGCAGCAAAAGTTTTTTTTTTTTCAAAAAAAAAAATAAAAAATTAAAAAGAAAAAAAATAAGGTTGTTCTTAATGTGGTTTAGTTGAACTCAAAAAAAAAAAAAGAAAAAAGCCTTATGACTAAGACAACAACATGAGAAAATAAAACTCCCAAAAATACTGATACTTGAACCCAACTATGCCCAGCAAGAAAAATAAAAAAAAAACATCAAAAGCTTTTCATAGCCTACAATAGAAAAAGTGAAGATACTCGTTAAGTTTTGTTGTTGTTGTTTTAATTGAAGGAAAAAAAAGTAGGATCATTAAATACATGTTAAATAAATAAGTTACTGTTACATACAATACCAGCTTTTTCAAGAAAAATTCTTCTATTTAGAAATCTCCTCAATCTTGCTTTTGCAGGCCTCTAGCAGCATTTCGGTTTCTGAAAAACGCTTCTTGTGACGCTCAAGCTTCTCTTCAAGCTTCCGCTTCTTGACAATCAAAAAGTCTTTAATATGCTCCGCCGAGAACGACTCAGGAATATCAGAAAGAATGTCAGAAAACTTGTTTTGCGTGCTCAGAGGAATGACAGTAGCAGCCGGTGCAGGAGCAGAAAGAGCACTGGAAGTAGAGCTTGTAGTAGTAGCAGTGCTAGTGGTTGATGAAGAGCTCGATGAAGAGTGTGAAGACACCTCGTAGTCATCGTTGAGGATCGAACGAATGCTAATGCCCTCAAGTGAAGGAGATGTCGATTTACGGTTGGAAATACCAAAAGAGCTAATGCTAGGAAGTGCAGTTGTTTTGGGCTTAGGCTCGGGCCGGGTCTGGTTTGCGCGGAATGAATGAGTGAAATCAATAGCCGCAGGCACGCGAGACGAGCTGGCAGGACGAATGGGTTCGAGAGTGACAGACTGTGGTAAGGGCGAGATCTCGCGACTGGCAGGGCTAGGACTGACCACTACAGGGCTTGTAGGCACCGCAGCAGAAGCAGAAGCGGCTTCCTCAGTCGCACTTGGCGGCACGCCATAGTTGGAAAAGTGAATACCACTGGTGGCAATAACACGCTTACGGCGCTTAATAGTGCTCTTTTTCATCCCCACAGGACGATGGACACCGTGAAGTCTATGATAGAGGCCGCAAGCATTGCAGATGGTGTGACCAGAGTCATCGCGGCGCCAAAGAGGAGTAATTGTAGTACCACAATTCTGGCAAGCGATTACAACGGCGCTCTTCTCATCAACACTGAGAGGAACGGGCGACAACTGGCGTGATGATGTGTTTCCAGCATTCTCATCGTCAGAGGTCTGGTTATTGGCTTGAGAAGCCAGTTGCTGTTGCATGGCAACAGCAAGCTGGACAGCCTTGGTAACACGGTTATTGTAAGCAGGGCAACCAGAACAAGCGGTAGAACCACCAGTTCCATTGCAGTGACCGTCACCGGGGCACGAGCCAATCGTGAGATCACTGTCCCCGATCGTCATAGCAGTACGAACAGAACGTGACAGCTCAGTAGGAGCAGGCACGTTGCTAGTGGCATTGGCCACCAGTCGGCTTTCGCTTGAAGTCAGGCCTTGTAACTGACTCTTACCAGAGACTGACGGTCCTTCAAGGATAATGGTAGTTGTTTGCGGCGGGCGTTTCAGATTAACGGGGCGCGCAGTATTACGAGCCTTCAAGTAGAGACCACATGCGTTACAGATGATAGATCCATCAGGCGCACGGCGCCAGAGTGGGGTGCGGGTGGTGCCACAGTTGGAGCAGCCCTGGCCGGTGAGCGCGACCTTCTTAGACATGGACGCAAAGGGAGAAAGGCTGTTGATGGTGACAGAAATGTTTTGATTAGGCTTAGTGTTAACGACCGTAGACTGGGCAATCTGAGCGGAAGATGAAGAAGAAGATTTAGGGTTTGCAATATTGACAGAAAAGGAGGAAAATTGCGATGAGTGAATGTTTTTTGATGATGTGTCGTGAGCGTTGTCAACATGCGATGGTGGTGACTTGGGAAACGATCTGTTGGGAGTTATTGACACAAGAGTACGGAGCAGCTGCTTTTCGGGATTGCTCTTTCTGCGACGTTTTGGTGCCGGCGCAGCGGTTGTGGCGGCGGCAGCAGCACGTTTCGCAGCCGCAGCTTTTGGTGACGTCGGAACTGACGAAGATGCAAGTTGTGTGTGTTGAGCCGGTGCGATATTAATGGCCGGTAGGACCTTTGCCAGTTTGTTCTGTTGCGTCATGATTGTGATGATGTGTTTGTTGTGGAAGTGTGGATAAACTATAAAAAAAAAAGGAACAAAAGGAAGTGAGAGAACTCAAGACAAAAGAAGGGGAGCTGAGAATATATATACATGAATGAGAGTTCAAATGGGTTCTGACGGAATAGAAAAATCAAAATCAGAACTGATGAAAATGATCAAAAAAAAAAAAAGAAAGATTACACAATCAGAAAAAGAAAAGAAAGATTACACCAAAAATAAAAAAAAATTAAGAAAAAAAAGAAAAGAAAGTTTTGGTTGTTTTTTTTTTCGTATTTTTAAAAAAAATTCCTCACAAGAGCAAAAATAAATTTGATTGATTACCCTAACCATGATCTTTTAAAATTCTATTATTTGATTGGTCATTCGTATTTTTTCTTTTTTTTTCTTGTTGAATTTCACCATTAATATACACATGAGCCATTGCCGAAACTTCGTTAAAGTAAACCACATACAGTCTTGAGCTATTAAAACAAATTAAAACGAAATTATCAAATCTTCTTACTAACAACTCCCTCTGTAATAAAAAGATTTTGGTTTTTTTTTTGACTGTTAGGTTTTATCTGATCAAAACGAAAAAAAAAAAAAATTCGAAAAATCCTAAACCAAAATCAAAAACTTGAAAATCATCGGGAAATAAAAAAATTTGCCATATCCATCAGAGTAGCATTAACAGAAAACTTTTAGTATCTTCAAGATTATTTCAGTTGGGTTCAATTTATCGCAATTAAATTGTCCACAACAAGATGTATTTATATAATTTTACACATTTTTTTAGCAAGATGACAACTAACCTGATACTTTCTACAGTGTCGGGATTTTCACAAGATCTTCACACTAACGTTTGCGTATTATTTCTTCTTCTTCTTCTTCGCTATTACGTAAGAGGTTTTAGCCAATAGATTGACTTATTTATATGATTTGCTAAATGCAGAATTTTCCAAAGATGATCATTGGCCATTCCAACTTTTCCGTTTTGGTGCTGATTCATTTTATTGTCTCACACACTCTTATCCTTTTACCCCCTATTATGGTAATACCTCTTTCTACTATAGCTTCTACGTGTAGTTCTCTTCTAAGTTTCAAGTGCTCTTGTGGCCAGCTTGTACACTTTAGATTTTATAGATATTCCCAGAAAAAGAGCAAAAAAAAAAAATCTAGATCACTTTTTTTGGGGGATTATGAAACTTTTAATCACTTTCTCAAAATAGTTCAAACGAGATCGCTACCACCCTATAAGTACTTAACCTTTACTACTTGAATTTTCACACCAAGCTTTTTTTTCTTTCTTTTATATGAAATGACTATGTTTTTTTTTTTTTTCATACCAACTTTTTTGCGGTGGAATGTCTGATGTTTAGAAAAGTTTTTCAATTTTTCTCTTAATTTGATTTTGGATTATAACACATCTATTTAGGCCTTTAGTTTTTATTTTACGCTGAAGCCTCCAGGCTCACTTGGGGGCCTGGACCTATTTGTTACGCGCCTGCACCCGTAGACTTGAATTTTCTCTCATAAGCTACAAGGCCTCCACGTAGATGTCTGAGCCTACCACTTGTAGTCGCTTGATGCTACACTACCCTCCCTTATCACTTGGCTACACAGCCTAAACTCTTTTTTTTTAAAAAAAAATTTGATGTGTGTGTGTGTGTTTTTTTTGGCTGCTGTTGTTTTTGTTGTTTAAGAGGAAAGGGGAAGGAGAGGCATATGGCACGAGAGCTAGTACATACTACACTGTAGTTGTAATTATACCTTTTCAACAGGTTCGTAGACCATCCAAAGCAATTTTCGTATGTTTGAAGCAGATAAAAAAAAATATACTGAAACAACGGCTCTTTCTGTACATGTTACGGATCGGTTTTTATCACTGTGATCTATGCGGCTCACAACTTTTCCCAATAAAGCATTCAACCTTCCTTTTTCTAGCCTTGCTATCAAAATTCCAAATAAGGTGGAAAATCTCCCGACCCCGCCGGTCCGAATTTCCGAGCCTCGCCAATTTTTTTTCGTGAGAATTAATGTAGAAAGCAGGGGGAAAAAAAAAAGACTGTCTTTATTTTGCTTGCAGTGTAGTTCTTGCTGGTCAAAAATCTGACACAATATACTGAAATACTCGACTCATGTGTATATCTACTGAAACGTTTTCGTTTTGTCTTTGGTTTAATTAAAATTCAGTACGTCGTATCTATTTTGAGGGTATTTCTACTGGAGCCTAATAATTATAGTGGTTTTGCCGACTTGAAATCATCAGTATCCCGTATTTCCACCGAGATATAAAGCTGAACAAAAAAGCTATTTATTCAGCAAGAGCTAGATCAGTGGCGGTCGACACCAATAATCTGTGCTGAGCCATGTGGGCCATTGACAGTTAAAAAGTGATAACCAAAAAAAAAAACGGATTGGCCAGAATACCTGTAAACCTAGATCCAAAGAACAACGAGCTGCAAGCTGTCTAAGCGAAAAGTGGAGTGGGAAAAAATTGAACTCATAAAACAACGTTGCAATTCAATTTTATTTTTCTTGTTTTGGAAGCTTGAGATTTTGAGATTGCAGTAATTGCCATTCCAATAAAATTCTAAACTTGAAACTTTTGTTTATGACAACATGTTTTTTTTTTTTTTCAAAATGTGTCAAGTCAATATTTCCCAGTTGAGGAAATTTTTGTATATTAATAGATCATTCAACAATTTATAAATCTAAGATAACTTTAATATCTATTTTTTTACCCCCTATACGGTTTTATTTGACTAGGATAGGGCATGACAGAGTTCTGCCTCGTGTTGTGCGTTTTTCATTAAATAAATTATAAAAGAACAAGTAAAAGCAAAACAAAACTTTTATCTGTTTTAGTTTCAGGAGATAACAAATATTAAGATGTTGAAAAAAAAAAAGATAATGTTTTCTGGTCAAATTCCTAAATTGATTGATGCTGGATTGTGTGTTTTTGTAAGAATGCACTAGACACACAAGGGTTTTTGTTTTTGTTTTATCAGATGGGTCTAAAACTAATCTTAATGATCTTTACAAATCATTAATTATGCACTTTTAGAGACAACACACCACCAGTTTCTATTACTATTTAAGCCAGATATTCAGCATTTAAACCCTTAAACACCAAAAAAACTATTCATAATTAGCTTTAGTTGGTATTTCAACAAGATAACATAGTTCTCTATCAATTAGAGTTTAAGTGGCCGAGCAGGGGGGAGAGCGCGAAGAAATCTCAGGAAATCATAAACCTAGGGATCCGATTCCTAGATTACCTAGTTCTAATTAACTAAGTGTAGGAGAGGCAGTCAACGAGGCTAATGGGAAAGTTTCTGACTTTCTCAATTTCTGCGACTATGGGTGGCAAAACGCATTATAGATAACTCTAGACGTAGGCAAGTGACACAATCATCATTGGATATCTAAAAAATTTAAGATTACGCAGTCCCCAGTCCGTGAATTCAATTGCTGACAGAAAAAAAAAAAAAAGATTCACATGTACAAATAAATTGACAATCTTGTGAAAATAATTATCCAAAAAAAAAAAAAAGGGGGCAACGTTATAAGAGCCTCATAGATACGTAAGTAACACCACTATGCCAAAGCAGTGCTATCTTTGTAATGGAGCAACATGTGGCATATTGCGGTCTTTACTCATGCGCATTCTAGAGTCTTTACAAAGATCTTGCATATTTACAGTGGCTTTAAATCAAACCCTTCTTTCACCATCCCCCTCTCATTTGTCCAAGCTTTATCTAATCTCGATCTGGATAACATTGAATCTTAGTTTGATTTAGTGAATATTTTTAATTCCATGTCAACATTTATTAGCAGCATGAGCGAACCCCAGAAAATGTCACAAATTACACTATTGGAATTTTTTCAAAAAACAAAAAAGTCTGAAAATTCTTGTAAAATCTACTACTAATTTTTTAAACGTTTGGCATTTGTCTTTAGGCTCTCTAATGGCAAAGCACGTTTGACACCAGGAGTTAGCAAAAGTCACACCGACGATGGAAGATGATAACATGCTCCCATGTTGCATGATCATCGCCATTATCACCACTATCACCGTAGAATTTTTTTTCTCAAAACCATTCTGAAATTCTCTTAAAGAAGTTTTTACTAGTGTAGCTACTGCCAGCCCTTTTTAATTTTTAATTTTAAATTTTTTATGTTTTGAAGTCAAGAGAGTGTCTTTTCTCGTTGAAATTTTTACAAAATTCTATATTTTGATTGGTTCTTCCCGTTTGAGTTTTATCTTTTAAATCTTGAACTTTTGCCCCAAAGAAAGAGAGAGCTTTGCCAAATGAGTTTAGCGTGGGTACTACTACAGTACTGAGGCCATAATGGTTTGAGCCATGAAAAGTGCTCTTTGAGAAAACCAACCAAAAAAATTGAAATAAAACATGAAAGAAATCACCCAATTGACGCCCAGAATTTTCAAATTTCGCGTGTCAGTTTTCAAGTTCCCACAAAGCACGTGTATTTGAATTCTTTTCTTCAAGCTTCTCTTTGAAACTTACGGAAACTAAAGTCGGTTTTTAAGTCATACAGTAAGGTGTATAATTAGATGTTTTTTTAGAAATGTTTCAGAATTTATTTTGAATCAATTTGTAGAATTCATATAGTCAACATGGAACTTCTGACTTGAACACATTGATTTTGCTGTTTTCATTGCATGGGTTCAAACTACGAGGTTCTGCTTTATCGCCGTTTGATCTAAATCATTTTGAACTTCCGCTTATTCTTGGATGAATTCTGCTCTTTACATTCATGTATACTCTTAAACTATGCAACCAAAAAAACTTATGGTTGATACTATTTTAAAGTACCCACTCTCTATCTTTTAAATGTTTTTTTTTTTTTTGACACGTATGCACCTCGTCTTAGTACTAGATACCGTTACAAATCTTGGCTTTGAGGGGTGGTATAATAATTTAACAAAATTGCTGGTTGTCATTCTTTATCTAATTTAATAAATTTTTGATGCCGACATGAAAAATTACTCTTTTAGGTCAAAAATTAAAAAAAAAATCTTCTGAACACTGGCTGGCCAATAGGCAAGTTGTGATTTTTCTAATTACTAACTTCATTTCTAATATCTTTTATTGGCTAGATTTGCGTTGTGAAAAGCGACGTAAAACGATTTTTTTTTTTCATGTGTTTGTGTGTGCCGTAAACTCCTTTTTTAAAAAAAACGGGTTTTTCATTTTTTTTGATATCTTTTTCACAATCGTGAAAATTACAAATTTTTTTTCAACAATTCTTACATCCGCCAACTACCATTTGTAAGCCAGGTTATGTTCATACAACCATCCTACCAAAAACAATAGATAAATTCTCGATACATGTCGTTTGTAAATCATTGTTTTCCATAAATGGTAACTCATGGTAGCCAGTTCAGCTCCTGCTAAAATTTTCGTCTAATTGATAACTTGGTGTTCATCAGAAATACAAATGGCCTTTTAAAAAAAAACCTGGGTTCCTAATAAACCGCTTGCGACATCACTGGCAGTGATGCCATCTCATGACACTAGTGTTGCTTCAAGTACAGATTATTGGCTTTAAAGTTGCGCTCGCATCTATACTAAGATGTATTTGGAAACTTGAAGACGCCAATAATATCAGAAAAAATATAAAGGCACATGAGAGTAGACACTTCTCATGCACAGTACTCGGTTTAGTTCAGCGGTTCGTTTTTTTTTTTTTTTTTTTGGAATTTAGAAGAGGGCTAGAACAGTAACCAGATATACACAAAGTTCAAGAATTTATAAAGTGTTTTAAGAGTCTAGCCAAATCTAATCAGTTTACTATTTCAAAATCTAAAAGTTACGTGATTATGTTCCAAATAGAAAACAGGAAATTACAGCCAAAAATCAGTGGTTTGAATGCCCTTTCAATGATGCTTTGTTAACTCACGCTGAGGGAAGTTTAATCATATTATGGAGTTTTAGAATTTTTCACAAATAAATCTAGTAGTTGTGGAAAACCTCAACGCAAAGCAGTGGCATCGAAAGTTAACTGAAAATTAAAAGGTTCAGCAGAAACTCAATGTTGCAAAACCTTAAGATCAAAACTTCGGAAAAACTTTTTTTTTTCACGTTTTCACGTTCTAAAAGAAGATTAAAAATAGTTGTCCTTTACTGACGGTGCAACAACAAAAAACAGAGGATTAAGTTAGTTATATCTCTTTAATAGGTAAAAATTGTGGTTTTAGCTGTTTGACACATACACATACCGCCCACTGTAAAAAATTTCTTTTGTTTTTGTGGTAGAACAACCAAAAAATTATGTTAAAAGAGAACAAATTTGGTTCAAACCACATTCACCAATAAAAATGCTTCTAAATGTAAGTAAAAAATTTAGTTGTTACTTGAAAGCTTTTACTAAAAAGAAAACTTATTCATGATGAAGTTATAAATTGCATTCCCATGGGCTGGACTCCCCTCAAAAATAGTGGTAAATAAGCTACGACCTATATAGAGGTATTCTGATAACTAAGTCCGATCTTTTTTATTCTGCTGTTTTTTTTTTTTTCAATGAATTTTCGGAAGCTGTTCTGGCACGGGCCGAAACGATTTTTTTTTTTACTTTGCTGATTGATTCAAGTCATAATTTAATGCGGAGGTTGCAACAGGCGTGTGTTCTCGACCCTAAAAGTTGTGTTGTGTTAAAGGTATACTTTTTTTATTTGCGCAATTTAAATCATAAATTTTTTCTGATCGCTCAAAGGCACTGACATCAACCCTGCTGCAAACTATAATGGGGATGATTTTTTTCCTGTAAAAACAATTAACGATTATCTTGTTTTAATCACCAATATTACTTTTGATCACCGTAGTCATGAAACAGAATTACAGGTGCTTCAGTTTCTAAAAAAGGCAGAATTTACCTACAAGAGTTTTTGGGCCATGGGTTTCCATAGTATGTAATTTTTTCTTTTCTTCCGAGGCGGTCGTTAAAAAATTTTTAACAGTACCAATCAACCAGAAACTGGTTGGTCCAGTTTAGAAATGTTTTAGTTGAGTCCATGGTGTGTTAATTTTTTTATTTTTTCACAAAAAACTTTTTTCCTAAGCTTGCAGATTATCTTAACGGCCTTACCAAAAATGCTTGTTGTTTTTTTGTTAGTTTCATTGGCTTTCTTAAGCGGGCAGCTTACAGACATGAGTCTAGACCTTTTCAAAAAAATTTGGGTTTTTTTTATTGTAGCAGACACGCTAAACAAATGATCCAAGGGTCTAGCCTTTTTTTTTTTTTTTTTTTGGTAAGTTTTTGATGATGATAATATTACACACAAGTAAACTAGATTATCTTTCACTTGTCTCATGATTAATCTTGAGAATGTCAAAAAAAGAAAAGAGAAATATTGCATGTGTTTTTATAAATTTTTAATATGACAACAGTAATTAAATTCACTACCAAAATGAGAATCAAAATTAATGCGATGGAGAGTGACACACATAGGCTAAATACCATTAAGTCATTTGGGATAGTAAAGTTAGATTTTTGATCGTTACTAAACCAAAAGCAGTATGTTGTATAAAAACCCCTTTTAAAAGCGGTGTCTGAGGGTACAAGAGCTAGTCATAATATCAGTTCAGTGTTTTTGGTTTGTTTGGCCATGGTCGTCTAAATGTCTGTAAAATACTATTTAAAATTTGTGTTGCCAACTTTAGTTTTAAACAGTTCTTTCTCAGCTTAAGAAGTAGCGCAGTGATTACAAATTCTTATTACGTGAGAGCATTTGGCTACGTCTGAAAATGTACTAGCAAAAGAATTCTAACGAATTCATGAACTTCATACAATCGAATACTACCAAATTAGGCAATGCACGTTTTGATAAAAAAATTAAAAACAGAAAGAAAAAGCGTGTAAAGAATTCAAAGAAGAAGAGAAGGGTAAATTAAAAAAAGAATGCCATCACTTTACTCAATACACTCATATATCACAAAAAAGCAGCTACAAGAAAAATTTAAATAGCTTCCTATTAAGCTGCACACTATCTTCATTAATGTCTTTAACGGAACGGACGTGAGTGACAGTAACAGGAATTATTTTGTGGAAGGCGTTTTATGATAGCACAAGTATTTTTTTGCGTCTCGTTCGATTAGAAAGTAGCAGAGTATTCATTTCAAAGCGCCTGTCTGAATATAAGCCTTGATAGGTCTTAAAAAACTTGTTTCTACTGTAGCTCTAAGGTTTCGTGCTACATTAATTTCTTAAGGCAGTAAAATAATTTCTTGTTACTTAAACTTTTTAGTTTTTCACAGCTACTCGAGGGCTAGATAGTCGAGTTGCGCAAGGATGACTATAAGATTTTCAAACACAATTATGAATAAATGTATTAGATTAAATGTTGGGAATCTAAAAGTTTCTTTTTGTAGCATTATTATTTATTTCATGCTGATGGAGCTCGCCCCATTATCAATATGATTGGTTTCTCTGAAAAACTAGGGGGTTAAATTTTTCACCCTTCTCTTCAATATATTGGACTAACAGTTTCCTACCATGCAAAAAACTAGCAAAAAAAAAAGATGTCACTGTCAGTAACTGATTGGCTGCTTTTAATTTTAGCTCAAAACTGGTTTTTGAGAAATGGACAACTTTTTTTTTAAATTTTTGACAAAAATTTCGAGGAAAAAAATCTCTCATTCAAGTTTAAAGTTTTACAAAATTGGGTGTATATAAATATTACTCATATTAACAATATATCCCAACTTTTAATTTGCTCAACACCGCGTAGAGTCTTTTTTTTGTGTGTGTAAAAAAATCATTTTGTTTTCCAAAATACCTCCTCAAAATACAGCTGAAAGTCTACTACGTAAATCCAAAAAAAAACTGTCTACTTTAATGAAGTTTGCGGATAACTGGCGTGACGTTATCTATCAGGTCTTATGGCAAAAATTCAAGTTCATTAAGGGTGAGAAAATCATCTAAAAAGAATTCCAAAACTTTAATTTTATTCAACTGCATACGTTTTAGCACAACTTTATTCGTAGTAAAGCGACTCACAAAATAACTAAAGTTTTTTTTTCAAAGAATGTTTATAGTGGTGGTCTGTGTAGTCGTAACTGGCCTGCTATTTTTGTCAAGTTTGAAATCTTTGGCTGTTATCCTCTTTTTCCTAATATATAAAACAACTAATTGGAAGAGAAATTTCGGTACTGATCTAAAATAAATTTTGTGTGCGTGTAACACCAACAACAACAACAATCGATTGACTTTGATTTGAAATTTACAAAACTGGTAACTTATTAAATTCAAATTCATCAGGAAGATCTTTTACAACTTGAATGAGTGAGAAAGCTTATTTAAGTTTTTCTTGAATTTCTAGATGCCATCTGTAGACAAGTGAACTTGAGAAGGGTTTTACAAATTAAAAAAAAAATTCTGTTTAGTTCGTTAATTATAGTCTGTATCTTGCTGAAATGTTTTTACCATTAGGTCTGTGGAAAAAGCTATACTTCATTGGGTTCATCTAGTAAAAATTTTTAGATGGTAATTTGAATCTCAACAGGCTCAAATCGGCACAGTAATTATTTGTGCTGTAAAAGAAAAACAAAAAATCAAAAAAAAATTCCAGTAGACCGAAATCTTTCCAGATTTTAAAAAGCCCCATAAGTGATTTGATCCAAAACATGCAGAGTGCCCAATACTGAAAAAGACTTTTTTGCAGTATTGAAAGTGAGTGATATGCGCTCTAACGCAAAGTTGAAAAGTCGCGTTATGTCAAAAAAAAAAAAGAAGCTTTTTTCTCTAACTGGCTGAATTAGATTATTTTTTCTTTTTTAAAGAGGAAAAATGCGAGATTTTCAAAACCCTAGATTACTGAGAATGATTTAAAAACCCAAAAATGAGAAATTTCAAATCAGATAGAATCTTTGCAATTAGCTCAATTGGCATGAAAGATAATAACATTGATAAATTAATTAAAAAAAATACGGTTACAAAGTAGCCTCTGTGGCTGCTAATGACTTCTAATACCACAAAAGCTAAGCGATTTGAGTAATTCTCAAGTTGTGAAATCAAAAAAAAAAAAAAAACAGAAAAAAAACTGGAATTTGACTGGGACGTTCTTACCAGAACTGTTACGAACAACAAAAATTCCTAAACAATGTCAAAGTTCAACACTTTGAAAAGAAGGAAAATAAAAAGGCCGCACTTTTTATCCTACCGATTATAATAATTACTACGAGGTATAAAATATGCTTATAACAAGCTCACAAATAAAATGTAATTGAGATGAAAAAAAAGCCTTGGCTTTATGCACAGTTTTAAATTCTCTTGGTTGCCTTTAAAAAAAAATCCGCTCACTCGCACTCAAGCACACGAGTTTTTCAAGTTCCCACATAAATCTAAAAGCTGTTATTTTTAAAAACTTAGTTAAAGACTACAGCAACTTAATTCAAAACAAGCAATTCAAGAATTGGCATTATGAATTGGCATCATGAATTGGCATTGAATTTTAAATTTGTTTTAATGAATTTGATTTGAGATTTCTTCCTAGAAAACATGCAGCTTGCATATTTATAACAGAAAAATTAACCACCAAGAATTAAATACGCCAGAAATGGTATCTAATTTTTTTTTTCTTTTTTACACAATACACCAGCGTATTGTCATATCAGTATGCGAATGATAAATTTTTTTAGTCAGAAAGTCGCATTGATAAAATCTATAAAGCCTATCAAAGTAAATATAAGTTCAATTATTATCAGTTGCAATTATTTATTAATTTAAAAGTTGAGTAATTTTTTTTTGCTTTTTTCGTATACTAATCTAGAGCTCAACACTAATAGACAACTTGAAAAAACAAAACTTTTAAATAAAACCTTTTCTTTGGTTTTTTAGACGACAGTAAAATCTGTACTATTAAAAAAAGAATTCAACTTGTACAAGCTAACTAAAATAATACGAAGGAACAGCGTAGTTCACTCCAAATCCAAGTACTTTTTATTAAAAAAATTTTGGTCGACGCCCAAAAAGCCAAGTTGGATTTATCTGCACAAATTGTTTTTGGCCACGTTTTTTGGTGCTTTCTTTTATAAAAGTTATTTAGAGGGGGGAGGGTCTCGAGAAGGTCTAGCAAATTATCAATTTATCCTGTCAACAATAGATAGATAGAAAATCAGTTTATTGTCCTTACATCAAAAAGTTACACATACAAAAA